>RQTK01000484.1:0-37138 GCA_003991915.1 Elysia chlorotica
TTCAAAGTTGTATTTCCATTCGAGACAATTCTTTACCTGTTTGAAATTGTACATCTCACTAGAGCTATAAAAGGTACCTACAGAATATCATTGTATAAAATGACTCTAAAGCTATCTCCACCGCATATCATAGTATGACTATAAAACTAACTCACTCCATCCCTCCACTCCAATTTCTTTTCTCAGGTTCAGCTCAATGTTTATTTTCTTATGATTATATGACTTTGATGAAACCAGAGAAAACTTAATTGAGCATTGTGTACATAAATCCTCCTGACAACTAAGATGTGCATTCCACCAGCGTGTAATCTGTTCTCCCAAGAGACCCAACTCCAGTCCTCTGAGAAACAACACAGACATAGAGGATTAGGTAAGATCTTGATATGATACAGGTGCATACGTTTTTTGAAATCCCTAGTTTTTTGCATTCTGTTTTGGAAAAGACTTAAATTTTATACTCTTCATAAATACTTTTCAGAATTCTGTGGTAGATAAAATACGTTTATAATACTTTATGATTATAAGGAACAGATGTTAAATTTATTGTTAAACAAATTCTATAGATGTCATTAGATCCAACTTTTTAAATAAGTATGCACTTTGTTAAATGTAACATGAAAAGGATTCAGTAGTAAAACTCATATGAAATAATAAAAGTATGTTCATCTCTTCTCTCTCCGCCAGCCTTAAACAAGACAGTTCATACTGAATGACAACCCTCCGTCAAGATCGGAACAAGTTCTTAATTCAGAACCTACAATCATTTTATTTCGTAGACAGAGAGATGCCAAATTTTTTTATGCTTTACAAGTTTATTGAATTTTTCGAAGCTAGTATTTCTGTTCGAGACATTTCTTTTGCTGCTTTAAATTGTACATTTTTACTCGAGATAGAAAGTACACCACATGATATCATAGTAGGACTACAAAGCTAACTGCAATTTGATATATGCAAGTTTGACACTTAGATAATGTATATGCTGCTGCACAATCTTTTTTTTTCTTCGTTTTTACATTGATTTGTAATGTAAGGCCATTTCATATTATTTAAACTTTCCAAAGTCAAATCTGCGTACTTTTTTCATTAGTTGAATACGAATTACTCCGCTTCAAGAATATGAAGTATTTACCAAAATAAATGCAGACATAAATAAATTAAATGAGGAAAACCAAAATTACTGTTGGTACATTGAACTTTAATAAGTTTTCTTGAAGTTTCTTTGCGATAACATGTAATGCTGTTGTATCTGAAGCCAGCCCCCACATATTTTATATGCATCCATTTACATATAGACTGAATAAAGATTTAATTCAAAATTCAATTCAAAGAAGAATGGGAACGGGCATAATGCATTTGGTTTTGTGATGATAGTTAACTGAAATGTGGAGACGCCAATATTCAACAACGATCATAAACTATTCGGTTTCATTCCCTTGACAGCAACATCTTAACGCTGATTATTGTTTTCCTTAAGACTGTTCCACTTCAGCGGATAAATCTTACAAGTGTCTGATCCAAATTTGCGAGGTGCAGCAGTTAATGCGTCAACCTCATTTTAAAATCACACGTTCAATTATCTCTATGGTTGTACGCAGGGGTCGAACCCTTATCGCCAGTCAGTTCAGCCTGCCCGAGAAAGGCGTTCAAATTGGTTTAATTTGTCACGAAATACTTATAAATCACAGACCAAAACAACAAACCAAATTCATAAACCAAAATCAAACTTGGTTGGCCATGAGATGGAGTGGTGGGCAAATTGACGTAGAAGCAAATTTTAAAAATAAAATGTACATAGAATTAATTACCTATGACGTGTATAGTCTTATTCATCCTTTATTTCACATTACTCTGTATATCTATGTAAACATGACTAGACTGTATTATTCATCTTGCATTGACGTAGCTAATGGTGTATCTCTTGATCGAATGTAAAGCCAAACTTTGAAAACATTTTAAGTTTCTTGATGCTAAATATTGGTTGAATGATTTTCCTGTTTTGTTATGTGATCAGTAGAAAGTAAAATGTCTTGAATATTTTTCATAATTTTGCATTTGGTTTCATGATTAAATGTATGTTTAACACAGTGCTGTATATTTGTTAGCAATGTTATTTAATTGTTGCATCCATTTACAACGTATACAATTATTAAACAGATATTATTTAAAAGGGCTTTCGATATTATTTAGTTTGTTTACTGTTGAATTTTTATTTTACTATAAGGATAAAATGAATACGTAAAAAAAGAAAATTGTGTACAAAAAAGAAATACTAATTAAATTGATGAACAACAAAAATACATATGGAATAAGGAAATAGCGTTAAATTTTAAGTTTATAAATGAGAAACGGTCAGACTTTAAATTCAACACCATTGGTTTATATTGAACAATGGTTGAGCGATTTAATCACGAGAGGTCGTAAGTACAATGTTGCGATAAACTTACGCCTTTAAACTGCGAATAATAAGGACAAGTTGCAAACAACCGCGACGTTTAACTTACGAAGTATAGTAGTGTGCAACACTATTACAATTTAAATGTGGGTTTAGAGGGTAAAGATAGGGATTGTTTGACCACAAAACATATTTTAGAAATTACTTACCAGATATAAAATCTGCGAAATGATTATAATTTGTAAAATGAGACTTTAAAAAGTTGCAATTTAAAGATGCTACAAATACAACGCACCTTTTGTTGTTATGTGTACACATTCAAGCAAACGTGAAATGAATTCTTCAACACATACACAGACAAGAACAATACCTGTTGGTTGTTACTTTAAAAAAAAGTTGTTTCAAAGCTCTTGATGCAAGATTATACACACAATTCAACGTTCTTTTCGGAGGTAGGAATGTCGTTTAAAGAAAACGCGTGTATTGACTACTTTTTGTTTGTAGAAGTATGAGTCATAAAACAATTACTGGATTTCCAAAGATTGCCTGTTGTTCCCGATCTGTACTCCAATTTCGATTCCTCTAAATAAATTTATAATTGAAATTAAAAAAAACTGAGAGAGAGAGAGACAGACAGACAGACAGACAGACAGAGAGAGAGACAGGCAGACAGACAGACAGACAGAAAGACAGACAGACAGCTAACTATGACCTCTTCGCCTTTTAATGAACGGTTTAGCTTCACTCCTCCCCAGCACTCCCTCTCTCTATCTCTTTCTCGCCATCTATCTATCTATAGTGTTCAGGGCATCTTGCTTTCGACATGGCTAAGTTTATACCTTGTTATCGTTTGAAAATGACTTCAAACAAAAGTCCTTCGAGATCAATGTTAGACTGTCGTAGAATTATTGCCCCGACGATTAAGGCTCGAACATAACGATTATATTGTTTCATTCTCCCCCCCCAAAAAAAAACAAACAAACAAACAAACAACAAAAAAAAAAACAAAAAACCCCCAAAAAAACAACAACAACTAAACAAAACAAAAACAAATAAAAATCAACATATTTGCGCACGTAATGAGAAAAAATTCAGATTCGTTTAAAATGTCTGATAAAGAGCTTAAAACCGCAACACATAGACTAGTATATTCACATTTCTTTATCAGAATCATGAGCCGCACACAGTTCCGAAACATTTATTTTTTTTTTTTTAAAGAATCAAAAGTAATACGCCCAAAGTTACGCCTTTTTAGGCATATCTTCAACAAACAAGTCCAACACACGTTTCCAGATGTTGAAATTGAACCCAAAGTAATACTTATATTCAGTTCTCATAGTGTCAAATAACAGCGAGGAGCTGCTATCTTTTCAAAGAACAACAGGGATAACTTGCCAAATGTTCCCTGTGACTTAGAATAATCAAAAACGTAATGCACTATCGATTTTATTGTTTCAGAAAAATCCAGTAAAGTGTATGGAACGTAGGGTAAAAAACAAAAAAAAAATACAAAAAACAACAACAACAACAACTACTACTACTACAACAACAACAACAACAACAACAACAACAACAACAACAACAACAAACTAAGTGACATAGTTATTAGAATGTCAAATCCATTCATAAGTGGTAACATCCTTACTCTACAGTTTTAAATTTTTTTTTCACTCCACATCATTTAGAGAGTAAAAGAACAAACTGCTGGTTCACCCAAACGACACGTAAAACGTTTTGTAAACAAACAATTATTATACATCTTTAAAAATAATAAAGATTAGATTTTGCACTCGTGTAGAGTAAGCTTACCACACGCCACTGCATATTTGCACATGTAATGTGCGAAAATATATTCTCCTCTCTATGATGTTATTAGGGCACAGATAAATTGTCAGCTTGTGAAATACGCATTCTATTTTGTATTCATCTTATCGATCATTTTCAAAAACAAAAAAAGTGATTTACTTGAGGCTAAATAACATGAAGATTCGTCATCACCTATCCCGCTATCATGGGGTGCTGCCATTAAAAGCACAAGCGACAATGAAAAGATGTGCAGGCAGGCTGCAGTGAATCGTGATCAGATTGACAATTCAATAGAATGCAATTATATTCATCATCAGCATCATCCTCATAATCATCACCACCACCACCACCAAAACCATGATCATAATCATCATCATCATCATCATCATCATCATCATCATCATCATCATCATCATCATCATCATCATCATCATCATCATCATCATCATCATCATCATCATCATCATCATCATCATCATCATCATCATCATCAACAGCACTACAATAAAAGCTACAGCAATAGTTTTACAACAGCAACATTAAAAACGAATAATGCATACAAACAAAACTTAAATAAGATACTAAAAACTGGAAAGGCAACATCATAACATTAAGTCTGTTGAGTAGATTCGACATCTATTTATTAATTAATTTTCGAACAGCTGTTTCGTCAAAACGTTCGGCATGTATCCTGTAATATGCAACAAAATATTATCTTTGTCAAGAGTTATGCCTCGTCGAAATATTGAGGAGAAAAATGCGATACATAAAAAAAAGCAAGAACTAAAAAAATCTGAGGAACTTAAAAGACAGCAAAGGTAAAAAAGTTATAAATTATATCATGACAGATACTATATTCTTATATGTATTACAATTCAGAAACTTGAAGGTAGAAAAAGATTGTTACTATCAGGTCCGATTAAAAAAAATAAACTAAAAAAAATAAAAATAAAAAGAGTAAAACTGAAAGGTAGAACTTATTATAACACACTTTTGTCACAACCACAAAGTCGTTGAAAAGAGTAAAACTGAAAGGTAGAACTTATTATAACACACTTTTGTCACAACCACAAAGTCGTTGAACGGCTCCAATCGACTAACACTTGTTGATAAAGGAGAAAGAAACATATATCCTATAAAAACGACATTGGTAAAATAATACGAACAATCCCAAATCACGAACTTCCTAAAAATTGTAAAAAAAGATACCCCCCTTAGTGTAACCTGTGCGATTATTATTTCCTATAAAACAAAATAAACAGAAAAAAATAAACGACAAACGCCACCACCACTACTACCACCATCACCACATCCCCTTTAACAAACACACACACACACACAAAACAGCAACGAAAAACAAAAAACATAATCTTTCAACAAATAGAAAAAGGACACTAAACCAAAAAACAATTTACGTTAACAAAAGAAAAGAAGTTAATATCCACTATAAACATAAGGGAAATAAAACAAAAAAGAAAAGTTGTAATAAAGTTTAAATAGACTTAATTCATTGATAGTAAACGTCAGGAAATAAACTGTTAGCCCTAATAACAATTGAGACGGATAACAAATAAAATGCACAATGTCATAATCAATCGGGTAAACTGTTAAGTTACATAATAATATGTTTTCCAACTGTGTCTCGATCTAACCAACTCAACGCATGGCAAAATACACAGCGCCTGGTTGAGCTTGGGTTGCCTCGGCAACTCTCTTGTAGAGGGCGCAGCGGGTGGTTGCGTTGGCAGAGCTCTCAACTCTCTCTACGAGGGGTACCGGGGTTGCAGAGTATGCCTTGCATCCCTTGATTCTCAGACAGGATCGAGAACAAATCTGAAAGTTGAAGGGATCAAAATTATAGTTTGGCTTATAGTTCGGTAAGGGTTGGAGTGGGTGGTAAAAGAGGAGGAAGAGAGAGAGAGGGGAGAGAGAGAGAGAGAGAGAGAGAGAGAGAGAGAGAGAGAGACAGACAGACAGACAGACAGACAGACAAACAGACAGATGTAGAGACAGACGGAGATGGAGAGGACAATTGTGGGTCAATAAGGTGAGAAGAAAAACTGATAATTTTCATTCACGAATCTACGATGCCTTGCAGTTTGATCTTGTGTTTTATCCCAGCTTCATATTGGTACATAAGTTTCTCTGTTTTCTACATGATATCAAACGGAGAAAATAATATAGATAGTTAAAGCAGCCTAACGCAGCCTCTAAAGATGAAAAGCAATATTGATTTCATTCCAACGTCACATCGCATTGAGCAAACCAACGTTTCCATAGAATTAAAACAAGACTGTCTGGCTTACTTTTGTTTCCGTAGCCAAGAAGTTTCCCAAAATCGACTGGTCAGAACTGCTAGGAATCTTGTCTCTGTTGATCAGGTTGAAGTAGGCCGTATCTCTGTGGCCAGCCTTCAAGTTGTTCTTGCGCAAGAACCAGTTCCAGTTGACTCCTGCCAGATAAAAAAAGCCCACATCAAACAAAAAAGAAACTATAAATCAACAGGTCAGCGATCTTTTTACCATCTTGGTCCAAAAGTATGGAACAACCTTCCCAAAAACATTAGGGAAGCACCTTCCTTGGAAATTTTCAAATGCATGCTTAAGTTCTACCTTTTTGACGATTGAAATTGAACCGGTGAAAGTTGTAAATACCAATAATGATTGCTTGTGGCTTTTGAATGTAATATTGTATTGTGTCAACATTATATGATTATTCTTCTTTTGTACATGTGATAATGGAAATTGTTAAGCGCACTGAGCATGATTGTTCATGGAAGTGCGCTATATAAATGCAATAAGAGAGAGAGAGAGTGAGAGAGAGAAAGAGAAAAAGACAGATGGAGAGGTAGAGGAATAATGTGGGCCAATAAAGTGAGAGGAAAAAATGATTAGTTTTATTCACGAATATACGATGCCTTGACATTTATATCTTGTTTTTTTTTGTCCATTAGCTTCATATTGGTATAATTAAGCTTCTATGTCTTTTACATCAAATTAAACAGAGACATTCCTAGAGACCCAGCTATTTGAAGAAAAAAAAAACATGAGAACATATGCGATCAAATTCGAAGATATGACTGTTCAAAAAAGAAAATATAGATAGTTAAAGCAGGCTCTGAAGATGAGAAGAACAATTGATTGAGCTAAATTGAAGATGCTATTCGAACGCCACAATTATGTCATGAATCACGATGAGCAAACCAAAGTGTCTATGAATCACAACTGTCTGGCTTACTTTCGTTTCCGTAGCCAAGAAGTTTCCCAAAATCGACAGGTCAGAACTGCTAGGAATCTTGTCTCTGTTGATCAGGTTGAAGTAGGCCGTATCTCTGTGGCCAGCCTTCAAGTTGTTCTTGCGCAAGAACCAGTTCCAGTTGACTCCTGCCAGATAAAGTTGAAGTAGGCCGTATCTCTGTGGCCAGCCTTCAAGTTGTTCTTGCGCAAGAACCAGTTCCAGTTGACTCCTGCCAGATAAAAGCCCACATCAAACAAAATTACTATACGTCAAGGTTAAAAAATTGGGCCCTGAACAGAGGGACACAATTGTCTCGATTAGGCAGAGTGTAGAGCACTAAAAAGGTTTCTTAAGAAATTGAAATTGAAACTATACATTCAGTATAAAGAGCATTGGCCCATATTACATTGAATTGAATCGTGTTACATATTTTGCGTGGACTTCCACCAATAATCATTTGACAAATACAAATAGCATGCAATTTTTAGATGCATAACTTATATATAAAAGGATTTCTTAATAATTTTAATGCACATACATTTTCTAATGTAGCTAGGCCTTTTGAATTAAACAAAACAAACTATCTTCTCAATACATGCATATTCTTTGAACATAGTTGGTAAATACATAGATCTTAGAGCTTTTAAAGTTTGACAGCCGAACAAAATGGATTTCATCATCGACTGCATTGGAGGTGCATTTACTGCAAATATTACTATCAGATACAATAAATCTACACAAATTGTTACTGCATTACTTTACTTAGAAATGTATTGAATAAAAGCGTTTCAAAAAAGTAGGTAAACATTATTCGTATTGGTACACATTTTGGACATGATTAATTTGAGCATAATTTAGCAATAAACGCTGAATCTATAGACATAAAAGTAAACATAACATCGTGTAAAAACCGAAACACACAATGTAAATCACGTATTATCTCTTACCAGAAACGAGGCAGCCCATATCAACAACCTCACAGTCTTTAGGCTCTACATCCGGGCTATCACTCGGCTCCACGTAATCTGTGACGCAACCCTTCTCAACTCCGTCGATTGTGCGGGTTTCCAGGGCAACTACACGCAAGGTTTGAGAGAAATCAGAGGCAGTACAAATCAGATTGCAATGCATGTACTCTCATCGAAATTTCAAATTTATCAAACAATATTATTCTTAAGTGTCAAGAAGAAAATAAGACAAAACAGTTTTGAGACATTAATGACCTTATTTCGACCATGTTTGCTGTTATAACTAGGTTTACGTGCCTCGAGTTTCCCGGAGAATGAGGTGGGGACAAAGCTGAGATTCGAATCTTTTATGGGTTTTATTGTATAGTTTATTTCCAAAATAATTATTTCCCCTCTTTAAACAAAAGAATGTATTATTGAACAACGTTCAACGGTTTCACACGTTTGATTTATTTCCAGAAACATTATTTTGTATCATATTGCGTGCCAAAAAATCGATAGTTTTCCCCATTATACTTGCTTGTTACCTTATCATTCGAGTGAATTAGACTCAACTCAAACATACTACTAAATTATTACGAAATCTCTATGGATTAATGGTTCATAGAGGCAAAATGGCGAAAAAATTAACACACGATACTCACTCTCCGGTATGATCTTCCATTTATCAGGCTTGCAGTAATCTTTGCTGGCCTGCACCTCCTCCAGAGTTGGCGCCGCAAGGAAAAACTGGAAGCAGGCGAACCTTCCCTTGAAGCTCAGGTCACCCTTGTCCTTCTGGGAGCTGCCCAGGCGCATAGAGCCTTTGGCTGGAAGAGGAATCTTGTTGGGGAAGTCATCGTCGATGTCGTCCACCAGCTTGCCGTTGTGGTAGACCTAGCATGCATAGGGAATATGAATTCTTCAAGAGATGTCTTCAGACTATGAAAGGGGTCGCGGTGGCCCTGGGGAAAACGTCGGCTTCCAACGCAAAAGGTCCGTAGTTCGAGCCATGGCGATTTTGCTCACTACTGGTAGGGTCGGAGTCAGTTTAATGTGACGGCTGAGACAGGAGTCATGGTATCTCCGCCCTGTCTCGAGTGTGGCAACACATAAAATTGTCAGGCGTTATTCTTGGGGTCAGTCCACAATATAGCCTATATAGTGCTGATGTTGGAAGTTAAACCAATTCAACTACAACTACAGACTATGAAAGACATGTGGGAAGCTCGAGAAAAAAAACGGAATCAGAACTTAAGTAGAATTCAACAAATTAATCAAACAATTAAGAGAGCGGGCTACGAAACTCATATACAACAATTTTATGAAACTTGGACTCAAAGTCTTTCTCTCTTTAAAGAGAAGTCGAAAATCATGAAATCATAGCTTACAATTTCTTCCTTGTCTACTTTAGGTTTTTAGTTCGCTCTTCAAGCAAAAGGAGTGAGCAAAACTGAACTGTGCGACCTTAATTTAATGTTTGAAAGAGAACGTAAACGTGGGCAAGCGGGGAAGTTTTTTTTTTTTATAAATCTATTAAACGACACGACTTGTTGAACATTTCTGTTATCTTCCACTAAAAATAAACGACATTTTGCAAAAACTCATTCCTTATAGATTGATGTTTGATAAAACCCAAACGATAAGAGATTTTGAAACGTAAGAAAAACCAACACCCAAAACAACAAAAGAACCACACAGAAAGACGATGGAACGGCTGAGATTTGAACTGTAGACCTTTGGCTCTCAACCAAGATCGCTAACCAATTGAGCTAGAGGGACTCCCTAGATACATTTCTGAAATGGCTCTGAAAATGTATGGCGATAGCCCAACTTTATAAGAGGATAACATTTTATTAATGATGCCGAGGGTATTGGACTATACGAATTTGTCAAATTAATACTAATTAAAAAAACAACAACACATCAGTGCGACAAAGAAACAACTGGCTGGTTCTCAAGACGAGTAATGTGTTTTTAAAAGCACACAGTTGTGAGTTTACTCTTTCTGTAATTATTGTAAAGAGTGACCAATTAAACCAGGCCTAGATCTTTATATGCGACCTTACCTGGATGCGTCCGTTACCTTGCTTACGTGCCGTAAAAACAAACACACTCACTCACCTGAAGTCCTAGATCTTTATATGCGACCTTACCTGGATCAGTCCGTTACCGTGCTTACGTGCCGTAAAAACAAACCCACTCACTCACCTGGATCCTACCACTGTCAAATTGCCTGGAGACCACCAGATGGTTCCACGAGTCGGCCACCAGAAGTTCGGGCACTGCAGTCGCCCCGACAGAAACGCCGTACTCATCCCAGAAGGACACGAACAGCAGGCTCTCCAGCACGGCGATCTTGATCACGTTACCTGGTCATCATCATCATCATAATCATCCTTAACAGCAACAACAACATCAACAACAACAACAACAATTGCATCATCAACAACAACATCATCATCATCATCACTACTATCAAAAACAGCAGGCTCTCCAGCACGGCGATCTTGATCACGTTACCTGGTCAGGGCAAAGTTAGGGTAAGGCAACAAGAATTCATCATCTCAATCATCACCACCACTAACATTACCACCAACACACATGACCATCATCATCAGGCTGTCAAGAATTGCGATCTTGATCACGTTACCTGGCAATGGTTAGAGGTAGGCAAGGTAGCAAGAATTATGGGCACAGGAGGGATAAGTTGGGCAGATGAAAAGCATTGAATGGGAGCGTCATCATCCTGTCATCATCATCATCATCATCATCATCATCATCATCATCATCATCATCATCATCATCATCATCATCATCATCATCATCATCATCATCATCAAAATGAACAGTGAACTCTACTGCACCGTGATCTTGATCACGTTACATGGCCAAGACTCGGTTAGGGTCGGATACGGTAGCAAGAACCATTGAATGGCCATACAAAAGGCATTACGTTATTACGATACCTTTGTAACACAATGTTAGAGATTCATATAAAATCAAAATAGATAATATCTTTTTTCTGTTGTTTATTTCTACCTAATTCTGTAGTCCTCATTTCTGCTAAGGACATTTTATAAAAATAAAATGATAACACTAAGAATATTGATAATAATTATTTAGACATGAGATATAAGGAGCATGTCATGGTTACGTAACAAATAAAATAGGTGTTGAGCTTCAATACTATTTTTTCATGAAACCTCAATTTGCTTTGGTTGAGAATCAAACGTTAAAATCACTATTTTTTTTAAATAAATGAAAGTTATTATAAATTGTGTAATTGCCAAATGCCTATCCACAACATTTTCAAATTGTACTGAAACCTTAGCTTACCCGTTTCACACAAGTAATCATCATCAACAACAACAGCAACGACACCAATAACATCATCACCATCATCATGATCATCATCATAATTATTACCACCAACACATCCACCACCATCATCATAGTCATCATCCTTATCAGCATCATAATCAACAACAGCAGGTTCTCCTGACTCGTGATCTTGATCACGTTAGCTGGCCAGGCTCAGCTTGGGTCGATACGGTAGTAAGAACCAAAATGAATAGGCATGCAAAAGGCATTACATTATTATGATATTTTTGTAACACAATGCTAATGACTCATATAAAATCAAAATAAAACATTCTGATTTTTCTTCTATTTTTTTTTACCGTCGTAAATCTCTTATCCTTATTTCTGCCAAAAACATATTAATTCTATAAAAATAAAAATATGATAATACTAGGATTATTGTATTAAAATTCTTTATTGTATATTCAAGCATGCCATGGTTACGTAACCAATAAAATGGATGTTGATTTTTTAATATTTTTTTTTCTTCAAGAAACGTCAATTTGCTTTGGTTGAAAATGTAAACGCTAAAATGACTTTTCTTTAAACAAATGAAAGTAATCATATATTATGTATGTGCCGAAATCTTATCAACATTGATTCACACTCGATACTACACTGAAGCCTTAGCTTACCCGTTTCACACAAGTAATTGAGAAGTGTCCCTTGAGGCTCGCCAATCGGGAAAATCCACACAGATACTGCCAGGTCTTTGAGATCTGAGGTGCCCCTCATGTAGAAATCAACAAAGGATCCCGCCTCTCCCGTGAGTGTTAGGGCCCTGTAGGAAAGGGAAGTTTAGTCAGAGCCTCTTGATTCATTGTGAGGGGGCGAACTGGCGCAGAAGGTAGAGCGTTAGTCTCCCAATTGGGTGGTTTCTGGTTCGAAACCCAAGATCCGTAAATAGTTTAGCCCAATTCGTCCCCTGCTGGTTGTGTAGGTATCAGTATAATCTGACCGACTGATACAGGTGTCATGGTATCCCGTAGTGTCTCTATGTGGCAGGTCATAACATTTTCAGACGTAAGACTTGGGACCGGTCCACGATACAACCTATAGGTTCCTATGTTGGACGCTAAGCAACAAACAAACAAACCATTATCTGTGAAACATAGGTCTGCAAAGGTAGTCAGTGGGTATTGGGTATAATTGTATCGCATCCTCTACGAAGTTATCTTAACACAATAATTGTATTATTTTGTATGGGACGAGTTGGTTTAGTTGTAGAATGCTTGGTTACAAATTAAAGCTCTCTGGTTCTTTCCCTGCGTCTTGTTTCAACCTAGTTGTTTCAGCGTCAGTATACTGATTAGCTAAGACAGGTGTCCAGGTATCCCCGATTGGCCTGGTGTAACATCACATGATATTGTCAGACTTAATAAATAGTAACTATTGTCAGTACGCATCGTCGTATATGATCCTTCTTCGAACCTAATAAGAATAAAAATAAAAATTATCGCAAAGGATAGTGAATATGGTTCGAGCCATTACTAAACATTTGAACGCTCGATTTCATCAACAGACACAATCCGGTCCATTAAAACAACATCAACAACAACAACAACAACAACAACAACAACAACAAGTAATTGTCCTTCAAGAGCTTTTCCATACAGCCTCTTACTTGTAAGGGAATCCAGGGTAACCCTCAGAGAAGACAAAGCACTGGTCAGTAGGCGGCAGGTGAGCATCTCTTCCAGACATGACCTCACGGTGGACAGTGGTGTTGCCTAGAGGCCACACGTACTTCGGGCTCTTCAGACATATGCCCGGTTGGACTTAGTGGGATAGAAGGGTGTATAATAATGTGAGAAACAAGTTAATTATTATAGGACACAGAGGGTATTATATATTATAGAACAAAAAGAAAAAAAACTAATAACAAGAAGAACAAGAACTATAACAAGGACACGAGAAGCAACAACAGCAACAACAACAACAACAACAACAACAACAACAACAACAACAACAACAACAACAACAACAACAACAACAGCAACAACACAACAACAACTAAAAGAACGACAACAATCACAGCAACAACAACAGCAACAACAACAACAACAACAATAACAAATATAACAACAACAAAAACAGCAGCAACAACAACAACAACAACAACAACAAAACCAACAATATTAACAATCAAATTAACAACATTGAGTTCTAATATAAAAAAGAAACGTCAATATGGTATAGTGCTGTCCATTGCAGTGATGTATATTATAATCAGCTTACACCTTTCGAATTAACCAGAAAATCTCACATTAGAAGTGAGAAAAGTGTACATAGCAAAATTAATAATTATTTATAAAGCTGAGCAATATGTTACTTGGTTGATGCCCAGCTTCAACTTTCCTCTCTGAATGATTAAGTGAGTGTGTTAAGAGAAAACAAAGACTACGCAATCTAGAGCAATACGCTTCATATTGTTCGAATAAAAAACTATACAAAAAGAGGTAAGTTCACCTCCCCGAAAAAACAAAAAACAAAAACAAAACAAAAGACAACAAAAAATAACAGCAAACATATGAAACATGTCAAATATACAAACTAAAATAATATCATGACGGCTTTAAAAAATGTATTGTTTCAGACAAACAGGCTAAAAATGTATGTATCCTCATACTCCATCATGATAATTCATGAAGGAAAAATTGGTGTTTGCTATA
Source organism: Elysia chlorotica (assembly GCA_003991915.1). NCBI lineage: Eukaryota > Metazoa > Mollusca > Gastropoda > Plakobranchidae > Elysia > Elysia chlorotica. Next base: position 14,418 of record RQTK01000484.1, read on the forward strand.
AACAAGTTGTCACCATTATAATCTCCTAATAATGCAATGAAATGAAACAACAATGAAGAGACTGGTTAACCACGTAAAATGATAAAAAAAACAACAACAAAAAACAAATTAAATTGCACCATTTCTAGTACTATGAAATATATTTTTTATATCGGCAATTTATACTTACTTAAACCAATCAGGAATAAAATCAAGGCGGTCAAATTATCCATTTTTTAAGAACGATTCCTGGCACACAGCAAAGTGTGCTATGCTGAGGATATCTAACAAAAACAATGACGTGAACGTGAATCTAGAAACAAGAATCTAGACCTGGGGCGCAAGTACAACGTTGGGGTAGCTTACAACTCGGCGTAAGCCTTCTTATTATCACAATTATTTTAAGACGAGTCGTAAGATTACCACTATGTTGTACTTACGACCCTTGGATCTGACTTCTTCAGTTCTTGGTCTTGATTGGTCCGAAGACAAAGGGGAGGTCTTGCATTCTTAGGGAGTTTAAATCCAGCTCATCCGTATCTATGGAACAGAGCACCGTCCTATAACCTAGAGCACTCGCCGAAACCGCGTTTGTTAACCATTGCAGAGAGAAGTGCTGGGTTTTCGCATCGAGCAGAAAAAAGCCCTCCCTTTTTGTTGTATCATTCGTCTCTTTTTTTGAGAGTGAGTGACCATTTTTGCAGTCCAACGTCAACAGAAAGGTATTATCGTGGACGAGTCACAAGACTATTGTTTGATAATTTTAAGAACTTGCTGACTAACAGAGACAGTGCGTAGAAACTAGGCCTCCTACTGACTGTCCATAACCAATGGGAGACGAAATTGCGTAAATAATGTTTGTTCAATAGTAGGGTTCCAATCGCGGATCTCCTGATTGGAGGGCTATCGCTGTATCACTTGCGCCAGTTCGCACCACCCCTCCATCCTTCCCCTCCGGATTTTTGCAACAGCGAAAATAGCCCTAGCCTTTTCTCTCATGTATTTTTCGTTTCCTATGTTGAGAAGCGAGTCTCACTTGCCCTCTCTCACTTGTATTTTTCGTCTCCTAAGTTTTTGTATGGGCTGCCCTTTTCTCTAGCACAATATTCGCATAGCAAACGCTCTAGTCCTACTCCTAGTACTCCGTTACCTCTAAGGACGTCCAGTGCTCTCTGTCTCTGGCGACGGTGGTTGTCAGGGGAAATAACCCGATCATTGCGCCTTAGCAGCTTTCGTGACACCAGCGTTCGCCGAGAGTTATGCGGCCTTATTGATTTGCGTTAGGAGATCGGATAATGATCATGACAAAGAGAGAGCATTTTTGTGACGTACAGCAGAGCTTGTTCTATGTCCGCATCTTTCGTTTTCTTTCTTTCTTCTAACCGACTGAGCTACTGACGCCCCTTCGCTCAATCGCCCTCTCTCTCTCTCTCTCTCTCTCTCTCTCTCTCTCACTCTCACTCTCTCTCTCTCTTTCTATCTCTCGTACACATACACACACAATCTCTCTTTCACATTCTCGCACATATATAGACACACACAAATATACACTTTCTCTTTCACTCTCTCTATCTCGCACACACTCTATCCCACTAACCCTTCCTCTGTCTCTCTGTCTCTCTGTCTGATCTTTTCAGTAAAAATGCCAATCGTTTTTTAAAGTATTTTCTGTAACATTATCGCATCTAAAATACATAACAATCTCATCGAATAATTCCGCAACATTAAAAATTAACTTCATGTTTGCCTTTATTCAAAAGTCTATTTTACACCAAATATAACGGATTGTGTCAAACTTAATTTCTTTTCAAGCTTACGTCTAAGGTTTGTATATCATTTACTATAATCATTATTATTTTCTTTGTATAATGCAGGAACTAAAAAGCCCATGTACCTGAATAAAAATGCATCTCTTTATTACACAAATATGTAAACCCAACTTTTCTTATAACTTACTACCGTTATTGGTTTAAAAAAAATACATCTTAAATAAAATTATTATTATTATTGAGTGATATATTTATTGTTGTTGTTACTAATTATACTTTGCATGCTCGTTATTTCATTCACTTTACTTCTTGACTGCCATGCTTTACTCTATCTTTAATAATACAGGAATGCTGTGGATTATACATTCGTACAGATTCTCATGGCTGGCGTCTTGTTTCAAGGGTTAATTAATAGATAATTAGAGTTTGTATTAAGCACAGTAACGACAATGTCGTGCCCATGATGTCATTGACAGTTAATACAGTACACTCGTCACGGTGACTTCTTGTTTTATTTCATAATATTGGTAAAAGCTTAAAAAATGTGTATTAAAAAGGTTCATTAAGATTGAAGAATATAATAATTATAATACAGTAGTTTGAAATACCCAAGTGTAAGATTATCAAAGGCTAAGGCTAGTTTTTTCGGATCATACTTTACAAGTCAAAGGGATTGCGTTTCATTCTATGGATCAATAATGATTATATCATGTAATTGGTTTCACTTAGCGAGTCAATGTGCTGAGCTTTATGTCAAACTATCTTTGAAGTTCTTACGTTGATTATTTCTCGCCTTAGTGGAAAATCTAACATTTTTTCTTTCTGTGAGATAACGTAAAACGAGCGGAAATAACTGTTAAGTATTTATCGATGGTGGTTATAAACTGTGTAATTATTTCCCTTGACTTGATGATACATTAAAAAAGTTCTTTAAAGTTGACATTTTATTTCTCCATTAGAATCAGTTTTTTTCTATATAGGAGACAAGCTCGTTCTAAATTTGCCGTGGGGTCGTGGCATCGAAAAGAGGTCCAGCGCTCTCCCATTTGAGTGAGTCGACACTCGTACACATCATAGCACTATTAAATTATGTGTAATATACTACATGTACTGTATTTTTTATAACTGCCTCTGTTGTTTTTGTACACTACTATGGCCATGCTTCTGTAGAGATGATGTTATCAAAAGTCATTTGAAATAGTTATTCTAGACGGTTGTCAAAATATATACTAATTTCGCCTACACCACCTAGATACTCCTTAACCGTAACCCCCCCCCCCCCCCCCCCCCCCCCCCCCCCCCCCCCCCCAATCCATGTACCCATCCTCGTCTTACTTATCCCATTATTGAAGAAAAGGGTAGGTAGCTTTTGATACTACTCTTATACTGCTATAACTATTTAGGGTGATTTTTGTATGACATATTTTTTTCCAAGGACTTTTTATACTATATTAAGGGTCAAACAATCCTAGTTACAACATAATCGATTAAGATAAGATAATGATTATCTTATCTTAATCGATTATTACTTTATTAGTCCACGTGGGAAATTTGACTTAGTTAAAAAAAAACAAAAAAACATACATGCGCAGTATATTAGCAGTTCACGGTTACAAAATGCACACACATTTGCACTTAGATACTCACACATACATACTTACCCACTCACCCACGCAATCACACAATCCCACCCCCACCCACCCCCCCCCCCACACACACACACACAATTGGCATCGTGTAGTCTTCATTGAGTTAAACAAAATTGTAACAATTATAATGGCAATTGGAATATAAATATAATTGTGTAATAGTATATAACCTACAAAGACAGTCTCGATGCCCTCTATTCCATGTGGGAATTCATGTATCTCTTAGCACGGATTTTGTATGATAGAGGCCTACACCTTCGTGGTGATAATTTATTTCATATCGGGAGAAGAGAGGGGAGGTATATTTCAGTATATAATTGATAGATTTTTATTATGTTTACTTCTTCATTGGAAAAGTCTCCAAAGAAGATAGACGACATGAAGAAGAGCTGTGTGCATAGAAGTCTCGTTTGCCCACCATAAAAAGTGGTAGATTACTTCTTATTTTGTACATTGATTTACATGGGGTTCTTGTGTTTGTATAGGCGTATTGCTTGAGTAAGGCTGATTTTGCGATAGAATTGAAGGTTGATACATTTCTGAATGAGTGAATGCGTGCGTGAGTTGGTTCCTGACCATCTAATAATCAGCAGCAATGCATATCGTCGATGGACCCCAAGACTAATCTCTGACAATTTTGAGACGGAGAAAAAAAGAGATAAGAACAATACAGCAACAAGTTATTAAATTAATGTTTAAAAGACCATGAATTTCGACGTTTATGATTGTTTAACATTTGGACATGCTGCTAAATAGGGACAGTGAGAGAATGACCGTTATTTGAGTTGGTTTAACGTCCAGCGTCAGCACTACATAGGCTATGGACGGATCCCAAGACTGAAGTCTGACATAATTATTTATGTGCTGCCACACGAGACAGGGCGGGGATACCATGACTCCTGGGGATACCCGGACTACTGTCTGAGCCAGCCGGTCACATGATGCTGGCACCCACACAACCAGTAAGGAACGAAATGGGACAAATCTATTTTATTCGATCGTGTGTTGTGAATCGATGAACATCCAGATTTGGAGACCCACGCTCTATCACTTGCGCCCGTGTCCGTTTCTAAATGAGACCCCCCTATCATTTTATGATTTGTAGATAAATACAAAATTAAAAGAGCAATGTCATGAGAGAAAATGTTGTTTTACCAATAGATTTGCAATCCCGGAGAGTAAAGTAGTAGAACAATGACATACGTTAGGCCAGGCTTCCTACAAACGTGCGAAATTACATATAGTTAAACTCAACTTAATTTCGACTGCTTACACGCATAGACCACCCATAAATAAGCCTAGCATCCAATTATTCACCTTTTTTTTTTAACGAAAATAATGTTTATCTGACACCGACCTAATTCCACAGACAGAAACACAATTTCATTGGTTATGCCCAAGGCTACCCAATACAACAAGCAAACTCACCGAATTGTCTTAAATGAACACATTTTTTGCATAACAAGGTTAATAGCGATTAATTTATTTCAAATTAGTATCATAGTTAAGACAGAGTAATAGTAAGTATATTTACTTCGCATACAAGCATACTAGATTTAGAATAATTGTCACCTGTCCTAACTGTTACGGACTATCTTAGAGACATAGCTCTCTTTGGTTCTGAATGCACATGTTTGTTTATTTCGGTCACCCACCCCCTCCCTCCCTGTTATTTTTGGAAGTCATGGTCATGCCTCGACTTTTAAAGAGGACATACATAACACACCCGATTTACTTCGAGTAGATAAGGTCGACGCGACACAGTTGATATGGTCGTGATATTTATTTACAAATAATGACTGGCGCGTCTCTGGTATTCAACATTAATGGGGACATTAAGAGCAAATTTATCACTTGATGTACTGACGATTCCGTCTTCCCTTTGAGTCGTTACATCATGCCTCTAAAAATAATTATAAAACTTTATGCTATTCGATACTCGGATGTAAATGATATATATATTTTTTTAGTATGTAATTCATATATATCTTCAACTAGTTTAATAATACAATGTCTGACCAGATATAATTTTTTTTTTAGTTTAAACTACATAGTTATTATGAGCTTTCATTGCGGAGTACATGTATCAACAAAAATGTTTATTTATATTTACGGGCAGAGCATTGTAGAATAATTAACTCGCATTTTATTAAGAGAGGAGGTCGCTTGTGCACGCTACTTTCTATATTAATTTTGGCTACATCATGGACATATTACAGGCTTTGAGATCAACAAGTTCATAACGTATGACATAATCATAACCCCCTAGGCGTGAGGTCTTCTGATCTCTCATTGGCTCCACAAGTCTGGTATAGATCTGAAATTGAAAATGAAACTAAAATTGAAATTCTTTATTGAGTATAAAGGCCATTGCTCTACATTACAATGAAAAGAATAGTGTAACAAATTTTGCGTGGACTTCTATTAATAGCCATTTCATAAGACGTTACATTTTTTTATGCATAATTTACATATACAGGGATGTCTTAATAAATGTACATTATGTCTTTTAAGGTAGCTAGGCTTTTTGAATTAAACAAAACAAATTTTTGCTCAATAGACGTATATTCTTGGAACATAGTGGGTAAATACATAGATCTTAAAGCGTCTAACGAATAGATCTGTGACTGAACATCGGCTAAAATTCCGGGGCCTATAGCCATATCAAACTATTGCATCGTTTGTGCACGCTAGTTTTGATATGACCACATCATTAGTCGTATTTATAGCTCACGAACCACATAAACATTCTTTTAGGACTCAGCAATGATTGGACGCCGGTTGATGCAGATTACGTTACGTATCGTCTTCATTTTAGCTATGGGCAGTGCTATCGCAAGACATCTATTTGTAGCTCCATTGACTATAGCACTTAGTAGACATTCCTTGGGGGCTCAGCAACGCCGCAAAGCAGAGAGATGGGCGACCTAGCAGGGTCATCCAGCGCTCTTTGTGTAATCCTCTTGCCTTGATCTGGAGGAAAACCACCCCGCCTCCATCGCCCCATCTTTCGTATTAAACGTCACGAGTTGGTAGATATGGTCACCCATAATGCAGAAAATGTACACACACACGCGTTTATCTCAATGACAAATATGTAATGGTTATTTCTAAATAATTATTAGGATGTGAATTTATGTTGCCTTGCTGCCATACAGTTTCTAACCTGAGTGTGGAATAAAACAATTAAAATTAATGATGATACAGGATGATATCAATTTTACTTATCCTTTTTTCGTACGCATAAGTTACACACACAAAATGTAAAACATTCATTTTCTATATGAGAACTTCTTGTATAAGTATAGCGAAGGTTATTATATAGAACTTTACTGAGGACTGGGGAGCGTCACTTTATAAACTGATACGCGGTTGGTGCATAGAAAAGACAAACAGAAGGTTCTAAGGTTGAGTAGTTGATTTGGTTTAACGTCCAACATAAGCACTATATAGGCTATGTTGTGGACGGGCCCCAAGACTAACGTCTGACAATTTTATGTGCTGCCACACACGAGACAGGGGAGGGGGATACCATGACTCCTATCTCAGCTGGTCACATTAAACTGACACCGACCCAACCAGTAGAGAGCGAAATGGCCAGGGCTCGAACCACGGACCTTTTGCATCGGAAGCCGATGTTCCATCCCGGGGTCACCGCACCCCCCTTCTAAGGTTGAATCTCATATGATACCCCCGTGTCCGTATAGCTTTTTGGGGAAACCTTTACTGTGCATCAAGCCCCAGCTGTAAGTCGGTCATACATTGTAATGTCAGCTCATACAATTTGTGTTACACTGTTTTCAGTGTCTGGCTTTAAATATCATTGGAAGTTATTTAAAAAAAAGTTTCAATAATAGTAGACGAAGGCATAGCAAATTATAACGAGGGGAACCATATGAATGATAAGGAGGAAAAACGGAAGAAAAAAGGTGAGAGATAGATAGATTGAGATATAGAAACAAACCTAGCGGGGCAGCTAAAAGAGAAAAAAAAATAATTGAAACTTAAATTGCATCGTTCTCAGCAAAATATGTGTAAAGAAAGATAAGGGAAAAATAACATGAACAAGTCATACCTAATTGAACTTAAGTAACATACGAGGGGTGTTCATTATGTCCTTAGCTTGACCTGGAAGCAGTTGTACTAGAGTAAAGAAATTTTGTGGGTAGCTAGATCATCTATGTTGAACACGGCATGCAAAAATTGGGGAAAATCGGAATTTTTATTCTGCAACTTTTAGCGCATCAAGTAAAACAACCCCTAGGAAATTGTCATTTGTTGTTTACAAATTGTCTGCCATGGAGGCCGTTGAATATCGCTCTGTCATCAAATTCCTTCACTTAAAAGGACAAACCCCCACGGAAATTCATCAACAGATGGTAGAGGTTTATGCTGAAAAGTGCCCTAACTACAGTACGGTGACTCATTGGGTGAGAAATTTCAAATCTGGCTTTTTGTCAGTGATGGATGAACCTCGCGAAGGCCGACCAACATCTGTTGTGAAGAGAGAGAGAGAGAGAGAGAGATACAGAGAGACAGAGACAGAAAAAGTCAGAGATAAAGATATAGACAACGACAAACAAATAGAGAGAAAAGAGAGAGAGAGAGAGAGAGAGAGAGAGAGAGAGAGAGTAAGAGAAAGAGAGCAAGAAAAAGAGAAAGCGACAAAGAGAGGGGAGAGATCGAAAGACGAAAAAAAAAAAAGAATAGCTAAATGTAAAGGCACATAACCAGAAAAATCCGGACCCCATCTTATCTCAGCTCTCATCATTATCAGCTTTGTCATAATTTTTAAAAGACTGCACAGATAGTGAAATCCGTATCACTCCATACTGTTCCCCTTCCAGGCCAGTCACTAGATGTCCTAGTCCTGACTAGCAGTACTCAACACTGTGCACTATAGACAGACTAGCTAGGTTGGTCCTCGGCATGAGGGCTTGAAAAAGGTAACATTTTACAATTAATTTATAATTTATTATTGGGAGACAACTACGGTAAATCAGGCACAGGTTAGAAATTTGGGTTTTGGAGTTTTTCATAGTATGTAAAAAACCATTAAATACATTTTAAGAGGTTGAAAATATTTATAACTCTATCAAATAAAAAAACTGAGATATTCAATTATTTTGGAAATGAAAAAGTCCAATATATGGTGTTTTGTAATGTTTAGAGGCGACTTGTGACTGGTTGAAACGTCGTTGCCTTAAAATTTTTTATCCGACTTTATACTATGATTTATTTTCTTTCTGTAGCTCTTACTTGAAAATATATTGATATATTCAATTATTTTACGTGTAAAGTTTATTATAGACAAAATTGAACAACTTAAAAAGGAAACAAAAAACAAAACTCAACAACAACAACAACAACAGCAGCAACAACAACAACAACAACAACAACAACAACAACAACAACAACATCAACAACAAAACAACAAACAACTAAAAGCACACGAAACCAAGAAACAATTCAAGAAACAACATCATTTCTAGAATAATGACAAATCCAACGGACTGAATACTTGTGGTTTCCAATTTCCTTTCCACTCCTTTTTTCTTACCTTAGCTCTTCCTTAAAATAATTCAATTACTAAAGACGTATTTGTTTGCTGAAGATATTTCTTTTCTTCAAATTTTTATTTTCATTTTTGTGTGTGAAAAATAACAGTAACAGGGTGCATAGAGATAATGTTGAATATAAGCGGGAAAAAAATTGGATGAACCACATCTGGTATAAACAATGTGATTTCCCTAAAGTTGTGCCACGTCCAAAATGTAAAAAATCATAAGCGTCGCAATTCATAGTCTTTAAAAAAATTTTTTTGATAGCATGTTGTGCGCTTCCTGTTCTTATCTCCGCCTCACAGACTTTGTTTTTTTAAGAGTTGCTTACGTACATGTACATTCTTTTTTTTTTATCCCATTGCTGATAGAAGATAACTACAACTACATCATCATCATCACCATAATAATATAATAATAATAATAATAATAATAATAATAATAATAATAATAATAATAATAATAATAATGATAATATATAACATCAAGTCCTCCAATCCACTGAGATTGGAGATTGAAGCAAAAACCCTTAAGTTGCAAGAGTTCTAACTTTATTAAATGCTCTCGACTTGTTTGTTTCAAAATCCAGTAAGTTTCCATAGGAGCTACTTTGCTCTTAAAAGCACAGGTAGTGTCTTTTCGTAGCTGAAAAAGAAACGAGTCAATTTATAACCCATTGTGAATATTATCATAGAACAATTTGGTTTGCTTGGTGATTTTTATAACTTCCATCGCCAGCAGCTAAGCTATGCCATGGACTTGACCCAAGACTTTACGGACTGTTAAATTGAATCAAGATTTGTTTTTTTTTCTGTCTCGCAGTTATGGTTCTGAGAATAGAGTCTGGTTACTCTGTTGACAATCCCCCCGGTATCCAACAGTTTTTTTTAATGCCAGACCGTGAGAAAAAAGCCGGTGTGTCTCAATTGAAGCCGAGTGCTATAGGCCTAAGAATGAGGTGGAACTATTAATATAGAGTGATTACATAATAATTATTATTGTTGAATTATTGAAACTGTTTACCACATAACTACAGATTCATGCACGAAAGATACTTCTTTTTCCATCTTCATTGGAAACTATAGTGTTTGTTACGATCCTCGGAATATCTTGCAAATGTGTATAATTTTATACATGTACTAGCTTTTTAAAAAAAACATTAACTGTGATATTCAGATTAAAGAAAACGTTGACATATTTTCTCATATTCCTGATGAACGCTTTAAACCTTACACCTATGAAAATTTCAATACTTTCTTGTGCTTACTTATCTCTAACAACACTCCATCTTATATCCTCAGAGAAAATCCAACGAGAATAAAGTCACAAATAACCCCCCAAAAAACAATTAAAAAAAATGTTGCTAAAACTGCCTTACCAATGGGCAGTAACGCTGATGACTGTTCTCACATTTACTGGAGTTCTGTCCCCTGCGCCGGTGGCCGCTGGGATCTACGAAGAGCCTCAGCTTCAGGAGGGCGACCAGGACTTCCTGTACGACACGTTCCCTGACGGCTTCGTGTGGGGGGCGGCGACGGCGGCATACCAGGTGGAAGGTGCCTGGAATGAAGATGGTAAGTATATCAGGCAACCAGGGTAAATAATACTTAAGTCGGATATTTGGCTTTTGGAGTTATTCATAGTGTTGTAAAAAGACTCAAATGCGCTTAAGATATTGAAGAAATTATAACTATAATTTCTAGAAGCAGAAATATTTAATTCCATTTGAAAATGAAAATATAGTATTTAAATTGTTTTCTATAATTTCTAGAAGCAGAAATATTTAATTCCATTTGAAAATGGAAATATAGCAGTTACAAATGTTTTTGAGGCTATAGCTAAAATTTTATATTAGCGCCTTGGGCATGAATCACCCTTGTTGGGTAATTTTATTATATGTGAGGCAACCAGGGTAAATAATGCTTAAGTCGGATATTTGGCTTTTGGAGTTATTCTTAGTGTGGTAAAAAGCATCATATGCGTTCAAGATATTGGAAATACTATAACTCTAACATTTCTAGAAACAGAGTATTTAAAAATGCTCTTAGGGCTATAGCTAAAAAAAAAAAACTTATACCAGCGACTTGGACATGAATCGCCCTGTTTGGGTATTTTATTATAATTATGTGAGGCATCCAGGGTAAATAATACTTAGGTCGGAAATTTGGCCTTTGGAGTTATTCATAGTGTTGTAAAAAGCATCATATGTGCTTAGTATATTGAAGAAATTATAACTCTATAGCATTTCTAGAAGCAGAAATATTTAATTCCATTTGAAAATGAAAATATAGTATTTAAAATGTTTTTGAGGGCTATAGCTAAAATCGTATAGAGACGACTTGGGCCTGGTTGGGTAATTTTATGATAATTATGTGAGGCAACCAGTGTAAATCAGGCACAAGTCGCTGTTAATTTTACGGTTTGAGATATAATCCTCTATACGTAGAGAAACCTTTCCATATTGACCATTTGTTAAAAATTATAAATAAAAAAGATGTATCTTTAGTTTTATGTAATTTATGCTGGATTTATATTTTTTCACCCTATTAAAGTACAACTAATGTTCTTAACACATTATAAATAACGAAAAGAAGTTCAATGTCCACTTTTGCCTAATCCACCCTTTGCATTCTTTAGTTACACTGCAACACATTTTACAGGCTATACATTATACAAAACAATAACCATACAGTTAACGTATCCAAACCTCTTAGGTAAAATTGGTTTCTGATCGCTAATTGGCTCTGTGAGACTAGGGCTTGTAAATCTGATTATGGCGTTGGTGCATACGAAATGATTCCTTAATCTAATGTCCTCGTCTTCTCTATAAGCTTCGTTATCCCCCCCCCCCCCCCTCTTATGGAGGATCACCCATAACATCTTTGGCAGGATTAAGCAAAATTGTGTTGCCCTAGTTTATCGCCACTTTGGACCCAAGAAAGATCCTCTATCAGAATGGGATCTCCGAGTGTTATGTCCGGGACTTGGCCAGTTATATTATACCAACACTAATCCCCCCACCTCACCCCGACCCACCCCCTACCCTCCGACTAACAAAAAAAAATCAATAAATAAAAACCGCGACGGGCTAGAGCGGGGCTTGAACCTCGGACTTTATCGATCGGGGTAAGACGGTTCGAATCCCTGCACCACCACGATCGTCTTAGATACATTATTCTAATCACACTGTAAAAGGATTATAAACGGTTTCATCACAAAATCGATACACACCATTTTCGAAAAGCGGAAAAATGGGCATATTATGATTATTTTTTTTTACATTCTATTGAAACTTAGCACTAAAACTGCCTTTTCGAAAGTTTATTTTCATATTTACCATACGAGTTCAGCTTTAAAGCTTGTATGAATTTGATATTTCTAACTGTAATAAATTTTACAGGCTATACATTATACAAAACAATAACCATACGGTTAACGTATTCAAACCTCTTAGGTACAATGGGTTTTTGGTCGCTAATTGGCTCTGTGAGTCTAGGGCTTGTAAATCTGATTATGGCGTTGGTGCATATGGAATGATTCCTTAATGATAATGTCCTCGTCTTCTCTATAGGCTTCGATATCCCTCTCCCTCTTATGAAGGATCCCCCACAACATCTTTGGCAGGATTAAGCAAAATTGTGTTGCCCTAGTTTATCGCCACTTTGGACCCAAGAAAGATCCTCTATCAGAATGGGATCTCCGAGTGTTATGTCCGGGACTTGGCCAGTTATATTATACCAACACAGCTTTAAAGCTTGTATGAATTTGATGTTTCTCTTTCTAAAAAGAGATACAATTTGTGATCAACTTTTCATAGACTAAGTTGCAGCCTAGATTATGAATTTGAGGTAAACTTTCCTTGGTCAGCAATTCTATTAAAATAAATTGAAAAAAGAGTTGCTTTGAAAGTGTAACAAAGTATTATTGGATCAAAGAGCACAGTACTGGAAAAAAATCTCAAACGGAACGTCTCACTATTTCAACAATGCATTACTATTGAAAAAAGACTTTTACAGTTTTTTTTCCTGATAAAATTCAATTTTTACTCTATGGATCTATTGCTTTGTTCATTCAGTCAAAGTTTTTTTATCTCTAAAAGTATTTCATAAATTAGGAACGCCAAGGTACACATATACTTTTTTAAGCTCCCCGATTTCGAAAAGTGGGACACTCATTTCCAAGTAATATGTAATATTAGTTCTTACTTTATCAGTTTTTCGTAAACGCTCACATGGACCTGCCTCGCAACATGTTTTTGCGCATTCTCTTTATCTCATAAAAATCAAAGAAAAAAAAACTTTCCAAGACGCCCTCGTAAACCCTGAGAAGGTCATTGGAGTATTTCATTCTGTAGGTTAAATTAATATGGGAACCATCCTTAAAACTTCAGAACTACGTCATGTTGTCTTAAAAATAACCACCAAAACAAAACAAATAAAAACAACCGAAAAAAACAACAACTACCCTCTCCACCAACAACAAGAACAACAATAAAAAAAACATTGTTGTAAAATTATTATGACGGTTATTCTAATAATCATGATGAAGTAAACTGGGTACAAGCCTCGAAGAAAAGGGCGAATAGTTAATAAAGACTTTGAACTCTTACTAACTTCCTACTCTTCATTAACTTTTTCTCTCTTTTAAACAATAACCGCCTTCCAGTTTTTCTGTCTCTGTCTCTTTGTATCTCTCTGTCAGTCTCCATCCATCCATCTCGCATTTCTTTTACTCATTCTGTTTCCAACAATGCGCAGTGGGCACACAGCAATTAGCAGAAAACTTGTACTCAGGTATTGGCTTTAACTGAGAAAGGTTTTAGTTTTTTTGTGACGAAACTCTTTCAGAAAGTCTATAATTTTCCTCTTGATAGATCAGTGTCAGTATAAATTGTCTATACAGATAACGATCTGCTACTTCCGCTCTGTTGTTCTTTAATTTCTAAATACATAAATTATTCTAGGTTCATAAAGATAAAATATCAATCTATTACCTTTGTTAAGTAGCGAAAGAAAATAATGGCATCCCCGACCTGTCTCGTGTGTGACAGCACATAAAATTATCAGACGTCAGTCTTGGGGCTCGTCCACAATATAGACTATATAGTGCTGTACGTTGGACATTAAACCAACTCAACGTAACTAAACTTGCTTAGTAAAAAGTGCATCAGTTAAAAAGAAAAAGAGCAGAGGCAATAAGTTCGAGCAGCAAGTTCCTTCATTGCTAGAGAAAAAAGGCTGTAAAAGCCTTGTTCTTTTCTTTTAAAATACCTGTTATTTGTCAAAATCGCCAACTCTCTCTGTCTCTCTCTCCATTTTCTCTCTCTCTTTCACTCTCTCTCTGGCTCTCTCTTTCTCTCTCTCTCTCTCTCTCTCTCTCTCTCTCTCTCTCTCTCTCTCTCTCTCTCTCTCTCTCTCTCTCTCTCTTTCTCTCTCTCTCTCTCTTTCTCTCTCTCTCTCTCTCTGTCTCTCTCTCACTCTCTCTCTCTCTCCATTCCCACTTAGGCAAAGGCCCCAGTATCTGGGACGTGTATTCCAGCCAGCCCGGCAAGGTGGACAATGACGATACGGGCCGTGTAGCCTGCGACAGCTACCACAAGTACAAGGAAGATGTCCAGCTGCTGAAGAAGCTCGGGGTACGTTTGTATTTATACCAGAGACTGCGAAATAATGATCTGGGGAGCGAACTGGCTCATGTGGTAGAGCGTTGGTCTTCAGATCAGGAGGTCTGCGGATCTAATCCCACGATCGGCAGATTTATTTGTCCGATATTCGTCCCCTGTAACTGGTTGGGTCGGTGTCAGTATAGTGTGACCGGCTGAGACAGGAGTCATGGCATCCCCGCCCTGTCTCGTGTGGCAGCACATAAAATTGCCAGACGTTAGTCTTGGGGCCTGTCGCCGTATAAGAGTCCCTAGAGGAACCTAGGAAATGTTAAACACTGTAGAGAACACAGTAGTGATCGGCTTTATAGGGAGACTTTGGGTATGTGAGACGGGATAATTCAGGCTAGGCAGTTGCTTCTGCCTTTAAACCCTAGTACAAATTATGTCAGATGCCAAGACTAACATAGATCTGAAGATTGGTCAACCGTCTTAACTTTAATAAGGAAAAAGAGTGAGGGGTCGTCAAGAGAGTTTATCGTACTAATAGTAGTGTAAACGCTTTTTACGAAACGTCTTACTAAATATATAGTCTATGGTCATAAGGGAAGGTTAACAGTTACTTAGTGTACAATGGACATTCTTTACAATTTTCTTCTTTACGTTTTTCATGTCAAAAGTTCTCTCGGAGTATTTGTTGATAAGGCACCAAATACAGTTTGCAATGTTGCTCAATCAAGCTAAAAGCTTTGATCGTCTTTGTATCTCTGAAGAAATCACTTTTTGAATTCTGTCATTAATTTTAATAGTATTCTTTGGTTGAGAATGATAAAATAGGGTATACTTTTATTGTATATCCAAGGAAAATTGTCATTGCGGTTACATCGGGTAAAAAGGTAGACAGACAACAATTGTTACATGTATTTAAAGATATAGGCAAAGGTATAAAAATACATAAAAAATTAATGTATATGATTGTTATGCATATAAACAATACAATATTTGATATTACACCGGTATAAAGCACTTCAGATACACAATATTTGTTGTTTAATGAAAAAAAGCATTATACTGCATACAGATGTACATATTAAAATGATTACGAGTAATTTACACAATACGTTAGATACTAAAACATTTACTGTTGAATTAAAATGCATTCATATTCAGGAAACTCTGTGGCGACATTAATCCTATCCCTTCCCAGCTACACCCATACCCAATGTTAAATTTCCTTTACATACATCAGGTTTCTTTACAGATGCATGCGATGCACTCTCCTCTTCCGATATTTTTTCACCAACGACTCAAAACAAACTAAAGACTATTTTTGGATCTTCTGATGGTGTTCTCTAAATCTTTTTCATTGTGAAATATCATTTCTTGTAATCTCTCCGTCCAGGTAAACCACTATCGGTTCTCCATCTCCTGGCCTAGAGTGATGCCTGATGGAACCAACAGTTACATCAATCAGGCTGGGTTGGACTATTACCACAAGTACGATATACAATATATATACAAGATGTTTGTTGTTTGTATAGCTGGGGATTATAAGGAGTATTTGTTTATAATTTACATTTAAAACAAGGCTCTATAAATTATTATATAGGAGTTTGGGTTTTTTAACAGTATATTATAAGGGCATATTATATTTAATATTTATATGCATTATGATTGGTAACAAATGGAAAGCTACATAATTCACAGCCAGGGCAGGATACATATCAGAAACGTAGCTACATTAGAAGCTTAGGAATGACAGTCACTTGTTTCTCCATCGTAGTTTTTTAATACAATGTGTACAATACTATGTTTCAAAGGCTATAACGTAGTTTTGCTGTGTATACAAGGCTATAAAGTAGTATTTCTGTGTTTAAAAGACAATAAAGTAGTTTTTCTATATTTAAAAGGCTATAAAGTAGTTTTTCTATGTTTAAAAGGCTATAAAGTAGTTTTTCTATGTTTCAAAGGCTATAAAGTAGTTTTGCTGTGTATACAAGGCTATAAAGTAGTATTTCTGTGTTTAAAAGACAATAAAGTAGTTTTTCTATATTTAAAAGGCTAAGGCTATAAAGTAGTTTTGGTATGCATAAAAGGCTATAAAGTAGTTTTTCTATATTTAAACACAATGTTATAAATATTTTAAAAAGGCTACAAATTAGTTTTTCTATGTATAAAAGGCTATAAAGTAGTTTTTAATGTATAAGAGACTATAGTTCCGATGCATCAAAACATCAACACTTTTGACCACTTTGCTTTACAGCCTGATCAATGAGCTCCTGGTCAGCAACACAACGTAGTTTTTCTATATTTAAAAGGCTACAAATTAGTTTTTCTATGTTTAAAAGGCTATTAACTAATTTTGCTATGTATAAAATTCTATAACGTAAGTTTTCTATGTATAAAAGGCTATACAGTAGTTTTTCTATATTTAAGAGCCTACAGTTGCGATGTATCAAAACATCAACACTTTTGACCACTTTGCTCTACAGCCTGATCAATGAGCTCCTGAACAACAACATCGAGCCCATGGTGACGCTGTACCACTGGGACCTGCCCGAAGCCCTGGAGAGGCGGGGTGGGTGGCTCAACTCGGACATCGTGGAGCATAAGAGAAGACCAGATAAGATAAGATAAGATAAGACAAGGAGAGATAGGAGAAGAACAGATAAGATAAGATAAGATAGGATAAGGCAAGTAGATAGGAGAAGACCAGATAAGATAATATAAGATAAGATAAGATAAGACAAGGTGAGATAAGATATTAAGGTGAGATAAAATAAGACAAGATAAAAGAATATAAAATGTATATCCATCCATACTTTAGGGATGGTATAATATAAGATAAGATAAGATAAGAAGGGCAAGATAAAAAAATAAATTTTAAATTTATATACATCCATCCGTACTTTAGAGAGTTCGGTGACAAGGTGAGATAGCAGAAGACCAGATAATATAGTCTAATAATTATAAGATAAGATATTAAGGTGTGATAGGAGAAGGCCAGATAAGATAATATTAGATAAGATAAGATAATATATTAGGGTGAGATAGGAGAAGACCAGATAATATAGTATAATATAAGATAATATAAGATAAGATATTAAGGTGAGATAGGAGAAGACCAGATAAGATAGTATAATATAAGATAATATAAGATAAGATATTACGGTGAGATAAGATAAGGGAAGATGAAATAATATAAACGTTATATCCATTCATACCTTAGGGAGTTCGGTGACAAGGTGAGATAGCAGAAGACCAGATAATATAGTCTAATAATTATAAGATAAGATATTAAGGTGTGATAGGAGAAGATAAGATAAGATAAGATAAGATAAGATAAGATAAGATAAGATAAGATAAGATAAGATAAGATAAGATAAGATAAGATAAGATAAGATAAGATAAGATACGACATTAAGGTGAGATAAAATGAGGCAAGATAATATAATAATTATAAACTTTATATCCATCCATACTTTTGGGAGTTTGGTGACAAGGTGAGATAAGGGAAGTCCAGATATGATAGTGTACTAAAAGATAAGTTAAGATAAAATATTAATGTGAGATAAGATAAGGCAAGATAAAATAATAATTATAAACTTTATATTCATGCATACTTCAGGGGGTTTCGCGAAAATGTTTGAGTTTTGATTTTTTTTCCTCCTAACGTCCAAGCCTATATTGTGGACGGACCCCAAGACTGACACCTGACAAGTGTACGTGCTACCACACAAAGACAGTATGAGGCACCAGGACTCTAGTCTCAGCTGGTTACATTATACTGACACCGACGTAAGCTTCAGGGGGCGAAATCACACAAATAGATTTCTGACCAATCTTGGGTTTTGAACAGGACACCTCCCGACTGGGACTCTACCGCTTTCGCTAGTTTGCACCCTAGGTTCACACCCGTGATCACATGCTGTAACAGATCCCAACACTAACTGGTGACAATTTTACGACGTCTAACACAGAGAAATAGCGATGTTACCAACAACTTCTGGCTTAGCCATCACATTATACTGACACAGACCAAACAAAAAGTGAATAAAATCAGACAAATGGATTTTGCTGACGGTGGGATCATACCGTAATTTCCGAAAAAGACGCAAAAGCCCAGCTCTCAAACATATAGGACTGCTTGATCCTTTCTAGTCCACGTTTTTTAAATTTCAATTTCATGCCTGGCTGCTGATTTGGTGGTAAGATGTAGATGTACCCAAATCTCCATTGCTAATAAGTGCTATTAATAGAAATCGGTGTACATGTATGAACCGGGGGAGGGAGGGGGGAGGGCGCAGTAGTCCTGGGGTAGAACATCGGCTTCGACGCAAAAGGTCCGGGTTCGAGGCCTGGCGATTGCGCCCCCTACTTCGGTGTCAGTTTAATGAGACCGGCTGAGACAGAATTCATGGTATCCCCGCCCTGTCTCGTGTGTGGCAGCACATAAAATTGTTAGACGTCAGTCTATGGGTCCGTCCACAGTATAGCCTTTATAGTGCTGATGTTGAACGTTAAACTAACTCAACAACAGCAACAACAACAACAACACCAACAACAACAACAACAACAACATGTATGAACCTTCGTTCTCCTTTTTTATCATGTTATGATAGGTAAGCAAATGGATCACCCTGAATGAGCCGTGGGTGGTCAGTTACTTGGGATACGGGATATCACAGATGGCTCCGGGCAGGTGGGGTCCGGGCACCAACCTCTACATCGCCGCCCACAACCTGATCAGGGCCCACACAGCCGCCTACAGACTCTATGACAGCACCTACAGGAGCCAGAGCAAGGGAGGGAATGGTAATACAAGTACAATAACAGTCAGTGAACTGATTAACTGCTCTAATCTGCTCACAGCGGCTCGCTATGTTTGTTTCTTAATCCAAAACATTTAAACCCTCAGGAACATTTAATTATGTTGAAAAACGTTTAAGCTGAAGAAATTATAAATATGCAAGTTCCTTAGATTTATGATTTATTTTTATATTAAGTAGCAACTTAAGAAGATTTGAGACTATTTGGGTTTCTAAAGAAAACTTGAGATATATTCGTAGGGTATGTGGATATAGAACAGCAACAATTAAAAAACAACAGCAGCAGCAGCAACAACAAAAACAACAACAACAATATTAACAAGAATCCCGAAAAAGACCACAACCACTGCAATCATCGTCAACAACAACAACAACAACATAGCAAAAACAACAACAACAACAACAACAACAACAACACATACTACAAAATTAACAAGAACATTGAAAAAGGCAACAACCACTGTAACAACAATAGCATCATCCTCATCATCATCATCATCATCATCATCATCATCAACAACAACAACAACAACAGCAACAACAACAACAACAACATCAGCAGCCACAAAATAACAACAATAACGACTTATTCAACAAAGAAAACGATGACGAAAAGACTATTTCTCTCTGGATATCTCCAGGTGAAATTGGCATCACGCTCAACATCAACTAACAACCACTGCAACAACAATAGCATCAACAACAACAACAACAACAGCAACAACAACAACAACAACATCAGCAGCCACAAAATAACAACAATAAAACTTATTTAACAAAAAAACAAAGACGAAAAACCATTTTTTTATATCTCTAGGCGAAATTGGCATCACGCTCAACATCAACTTCGACATCCCGAAGAACAGTTCGAGCCAATCAGATAACGAGGCAGCTGAGACCGGTCGCCAATTCGAGTTTGGCTGGTTCGCCAGTCCAATCCTCAAGACAGGTGAGATTCTTTATGAGAGAGAAGCGCTCCCCTACTTTTACGTCTCCTATGTTCCTAAGGACGATTATATTCGGTGACGGGTCCCATGACTAAAGTCTGACATAATTACGTGCTGCACATAAAAGTACCGGGATACCATGACTTCAATCTTAGTTGGTTTACATTGTACTGACACCGACCCAACCAGTGCTGCGGATAGGTGAGAGTAGAGACCGCTGACTTCAGAAAAAATTGAGAGGAAGCTTGATGGTGCTGGGGTGAAATTGTCGGCCTCTTTTGCAGGGGTTCCAGGGTTCGAATTGCGCTCGAGCTGACTTTTTATCTAATTGCTGGTTTGGTTCCAGTATTATGTGAATGACTTGATTCTGAAAATCTCGACCCAGGCTTCCAACACTGGTCTTGGTTTTTCTAGGAGATAAGGCATTTTAAACTTAAAGAGAATTTCGCGTTCTCAGACCAAGTAGTGCTTAATTAGAATTTGATCTCTAAATTAAACAAAGGAGTACAAATTCGGTCTTTTAAATCTGTAACCGTGACTACAACAAACGAACGCTACAAATGAAAAACCAGATTTGTCCAATACTAATAGCTTAAGATAATCATATACACTTTTGAAAAACTGCTATTAAAAATCTAAGTGTTTGTTTTGGTAAGGAAATTCTTCAGAAATTTTAAGCAAACCAAAAGTAATACTAGGGGAAAGCCTCACTATTTAGAAAAAAAGTTCAAAAACCATTGAACATTGATACCCCCCAAATATCAATTAATACTGATAAAACAAACTGACTTTATGTAGTGTGCTTTGTAAACCCTTTAATGGCATCCAACGCAAAAATAAAAATAAACAATATATTACACTAAAATGACGAGTATTTAAAAGTTGGTTATCAAATGTTAACTGAAAATCGTTTATGTTGCAGGCGACTACCCTGAAGAAATGAAACAAAGAATACGAGATAAAAGCCAGCGTCTCGGCCTGAAACAGTCAAGACTGCCAGTGTTTTCGTTCCAAGAGATCTTAGACAATAAAGGTAAAACGGTAATTGTGAATGTCTCATTATATTCTTTTCGAAATAGTAATAAATTCCTCCACTTGCTAAAAACAAAATATTCATTACAACCATAATAAAAATGAAATTGTTGACAAGCCTATACATGTATCTGGGTTAGAATGAAAATATTTAATCTACAATAGTGTAATGTGGTTTCATCTATTTTTGTATAGCTGATCAAGGAGAGAAACGATCTTTAAGCTATAAGCAGATCAGAATTTCAGCAAATGCAAGATTCGAGATAAAAAAAATTCGAAGAAGTACATGTCTTAGTTGATTCAAGAGATATATAAAAAATCGAATTGAAACAAAAGACAAAATAAATGAATCGAAATAAATACATAAATTCCTCCACTTGCTAAAAACAAAATGTTAATAAACGTCAAAACAAGAATCAAGATGAAATTATTGTTAAGTCTAGGCTGGCATATGGATAAGAAACGTGGACAATTAATCTACAATAATGTAATGTATTTTAATATATTTTTATTGCTGATAGGAGATAGTAAATGTTTTAGTTGACACAAGTAATGCAAAAACAAAACAGAAGGCAAAAAATTTAAATCGAAGTAAACACACATGACGATAAGCATCGTGAAAATAATAGCAATTTAAACACCCTTAAAATACATACAAACACCATTCCCGCAAAAAAAAAAATAAACCCAACAACAACAACAACAATATAAAACATCAAAAAAGACAGCAAGAACCCCCCTCAAAAACAAACAAACAAACAAACAACAAAGATAAACAAACACCCCCTTCCCCCCAAAAAGAAAACAACCCCAAAAACAGCAACATAAACAAAAAAGCAAACAAAACAACCAACGAAAATAGCAAGAAAATAAACATCCACACATTCAAAGTACCAATTCAAACAAGACACCTAAAAAAAAACAAAACAATAACCATGACGCTTCCAACACCCCTGATAGAAATGGCAACCCTTTTATGCCAACACCACCCCTAACATAGTTACTTTCTCCCTAGGAAGCGCGGACTTTCTGGGCGTGAACTACTATACATCCAGACTGACCACTCGCCAGGAGAGAGGGTTTGACCCACCCCACTACGATGATGACATGGATGTGCTCAGAGAAATCGACCCGAACTGGACACCGTAAGTATACTAGTTGCTTCCATGAATGTTACTTTAAAAATGTTTTTATAGTTTCTAAATCTAATCTAAACCTCTAACAGTAACGTCATTATTATGATCATGATCACCATAGGAATCATCATCATCATCATCATCATCATCATCATCATCATCATCATCATCATCATCATCATCATCATCATCATCATCATCATCATCATCATCACCA
>RQTK01000484.1:37169-81963 GCA_003991915.1 Elysia chlorotica
TAATGATAATGATAATAATAATGATAATAATAATAATGATAATAATAATAATGATGATGATGATGATGATGATGATGATGATGATGATGATGATAATGATGATGATAATGATGATGATGATGATGATGATGATGATGATGATGATGATGAATTTTGATGTCAAAGGTCTGGTTCGTCCTGGCTGTTCAGTGCCCCACTGGGATTCAGGCAGCTCCTTAATTGGGTCAAGGACTCGTACAACAACAAGCCAGTCTACATCACCGAGAACGGAATTTCTGATAGAAACGGAACTTTGAGAGATGTCCACAGAATCACTTACTTGAGACAGCATCTAAACCAGATGCTTAAAGGTAGGGTGTGTGATGGGTAATCCTGATATTTATACTGCTTCTGATGTAGGTGTTTTTTTTTTTAAAGAAAAAGTAAATCGTTAGAAAAAGGATGAAGGGGGAAAAGAAGAAGAAAAGGAGAGAAAAAAGAAAAATTGAGCAGTAGAAGGAAAAGAAATGAAGGGTTGATGACAATGAGTAAAATGGGTTGTAAGAGGAGGGGGCTGAGTATAAAAAGAATCACAGGAAGATGGATCAAAGAAACTGCTCCTGCAAAACTATAAATTACGACGCAGGCATAAACTGGGCCTACAAATACCTATTAACTTACCTTCCTCACTTGCAGCCATAAAACAAGATGGGTGCGACATTCGCGGCTACACCGCTTGGTCGTTACTGGACAACTTCGAGTGGTCCAGGGGCTACTCCGAGAGGTTTGGACTTCATTATGTAGACTTCACTAACCCTTCCAGACCTCGGACGCCTAAGTCTTCGGCCATGTACTACAGCAACGTCATTAGGGACAACGGTTTCAAGCGAGGTTTCAGGTGAGGTTCCGTTACAACACGTAGGAAAGTTATAAAAGTTTGAAGATTGAGATGCGTAAATTGAAAAAAAAAATCTTATTCTATATTTTTCCTTTCTTAGTTTTATAATAAACATGGATATATTCTTACAATTCTCTCATTTTCATCATTTGTTAAAAGTCAAATATACCAAACATTAAAAAAAAATCGACCCAATAGCTAGCGCAATAACTAAGCTTATTATTTTTCCCTACTCGGCGCTTTTCATAATGTATTCTACAGCTAAAAGCCGACATCCTTCAAACCTTACAATAATGCAAGTAAGAAAACCTAATAAGGCCAACGTCACTATACCCTCCCCCCCCCTCACCCTATTACCCCCCTGAAAAATATCATCAGTGCCCCTGGTGGTCAGGCCACAGGGATCGTGCAGATGGAGAACGACTTCAATGTCCTCTTCGACCAGTTCCCGGAGGACTTCGCCTGGGCCACAGCCACCTCGGCCTACCAGATCGAGGGCGCCTGGGATGCGGATGGTAACCAGATTCATAACTCTTTACGGGATGGTTCGGAACAGGCCTACTTTTTATGAAATAATTCAGATTAAATATTTTTAGGTATTCCATTTTAACGTTTCCATTGATAGATTATAAAGAGGTATGTTATGTTATATTTATCACCTTATCTTAATTATATTAGGTTCAGACATGTGTTATTCGTCTTAATACATAATGAAGCTACATATAAGTTACCTCAAAAGAATAATGATTTCACCAACATCGTAACTACACGGCTCATATAACGGTTTGTTTGAATCAAGAAATATTATTTATTTTTTTTGTTTGTTTGTCAGCCTTATTAATATGAACATTACTAGTGACTATTATACACTTGTCCATCCTTTATGAAAACTCTCAGCAATTGTGGAACTCAAGCGCCATTTGATATCTAGCAATGGAACGTCCTTGCTGTTGAATGAATTGAATACAAAATAAGGATATAAATGTAAAGAACAAAACGTTAAAAAAATTTGGCCACAATCTGGAAGAATAAAAATATGTACGTACCTCTACCACCCTAACCACAAGCACTCTCCATGTTAAGTTCGTATGCCCACTCTATTGTTTTCTCTCCTGACTTCAGGCAAAGGCCCCAGTATATGGGATACCTGGGCCCACAACAACAGAATCGCTCACAGCGAGACGGGAGACGTGGCCTGCGACAGTTACCACAAGTACAAGGATGATGTGCAGCTACTGAAAAATCTGGGGGTTCGTCAGACAAGCATAGCTAACCATCTAAACAATAATTATCGTATAATTATAAGCAGAATGATCATCTGCACTCAAGCAACAATTGAGATTATGTCTCGTTCCCTCGTAGAATCATAATCTTTTTTATCCACTTGTTTTCTTGCTACTGTTATTTTCTAAACAAATAATAATCTTTGTATCAAACAACCTAGGTATTATTCTAACCTTTTGATCAGTTGCCTTCTGGATTTATTCGATACAAGCATGACATGGACAAAGTACCATACGTAATGATAACTGGAATCGAGCCATGAAAGCCCAAATAGGACAATAATAGACCACAAAGCACTGCATATAACGTTAACTCAATGAACAAAATAAAGCAAAATTAATCCTCAAATATAAACAAACACAAACGCAAACATTGAACAAAACAAAGAAAAATGAAACCGTCATCAATACTTATAATATATATATATTTTACCTTTTTCTGCTTGCTCACATGTAAGTAAATCCTGGACGGATTCATGTTGAAATATCCAAATAAAAATATAAAACGTGTTTTTTGGCATTCTGGACTCCTAATATGTAACCACATAAATGTTATGGGCCTCAAATACTTTCTCATCTCTCTCTCTCTCTCTCTCTCTCTCTCTCTCTATATATATATATATATATATACATGCCCTGGTAACGAACATTAGAATTTAAAAATACGAAGTAAACATTTTCATCTTCGTGAGACAATGTCAAACAGGGTTAGGACCCTAACACGCGTCAAACGGCTACAGAAGTTATTGTCATATTCTGCTATACCACACATGCACGTTTTTACAGTATAAAAACTAATATTTAAATGTTACTTTATTCTATTTGCAGGTGACCCACTACAGATTCTCCATCTCTTGGCCGCGTGTGATGGCGGACGGGACCAAAAACACCATCAATGAGGCGGGCATCAGATACTACAACAATGTCATCAACGAGTTGATAAAGAACAACATCCAGTACAAAGCCGTTCCACTTTTGCCTCTGTATCTGTCTCAAACACACACACTCTCTCTATTTCTCTCTCTCAGCCTGTCTCTCTGTATGTCTGTTTGTATGCCTGTCTCTGTCTCATTCTCTCTCTCTATCTCTCGATCTCTCTCTCCTATCTGTCTCTCTCTCTATCTCTGTTTATCTCTTTCTCTCTCTCAGCCTGTGTCTGTGTCTGTCTGTTTGTATGCCTGTCTCTGTCTCTCTATCTGTCTATCTCTCTCACTCTCTGTCTCTCTGTCTGTTTGTTTGTATGTATGCATGTCTCTGTCTCTCTTCCGCTGTCTTTTTGACTGTCTCTGCCACCCTCCTTTCTATATGCGTCTGTAAAATATAATATATCTTATAATATCTAAGTTATATGATGGCTTGTAATATTCTTGCCAAAAGGGGCGAACAGATGTTTTTTTTTATACGACTTATCGGGATTATTTCTTAAAAAGGGGGTTAATTTTACTTAAACGAATGCCAACAGTGGTAATAACAGTGACAACACTATTTACTACCTCATCAGACCTGTTTAATGTTACGATCCATTGAGGGTTTCCTCCCATCTACGTTTAATTCAATTCTTGGAAAAGGATTATTTCTAAAAGCTATATCTTTTACTGATTTGAACAGTGAGTGTATACAATGACCAAGACGAAATTCCTATTAACCCCACTCTGCCTAGGTTTGGCAGCACCTACAGATTTAATATGGTTATGAAAAATACATACATCACTACGCCTTCTTACCACAAATTAACACTTTATTAAATAACCATACTGCTTTTAACCTGCCAAAATGTCACTTAGCTCCTACCTTAATAATAGACCAACTTAGAAAATTAACGATATTCCAAGAGCATTATGGTTATGGACTTTCACCTTTTACTGACTTAGTTGCGTTTATAACCGACCTCCTCGTAATCCTGTTAATGTGATGCCATTATTTCTAAGCTGCTCCTACTTCTCTCTGTCAATCCTCAGACCCATGGTGACTCTTTACCACTGGGATCTACCCCAGGGCTTGGAAGACAATGGTGGATGGCTAAACTCCACCACCCAGGACTACTTTGTAGAGTATGCAAGGCTGTGTTTTTCAAGGTTTGGAGACAGGGTAAGGTCTCCATAAAAAAATGTCACATCCGTTTGGGACTATCTGTCCACATGTCTCTATGTATCTGTCTCTGTCTTTTTTCTGTGTCTTTCTTCCCTTAGCCTATGTATGTGCCTGTAGTACTTTTATCTTTTTCTTGATCTACCACTCCATCCACTACATTCTCTCTCTCTCTTCCCCCTCTCTCTATTATCTGTCTCTCTCTCTCTCCACCTCTCTCTCTCTTATTTGATCGCCTTCTAACATCCATTTAAGGATACTGTATGAAATTTTCATCTAAATACATCTTCGCTAAGCTTTGCATAGATGTTTTATCGCTAAATTCACCAATAACGTGTTCAATGAACGGTAGACAAGAGATTAGAACAAATTATAACTCGAAAGATTGGCAAAGTTTAATTAACCATAATATGTATTTAAAAAACCATTTTAAATGAAGATAAAAACATGATGATAATTAGTGTCTTTAAATAAAATATACAGTTTGGAAATCAACAGTAAGATAGAAGGTAAGCATACTCGCTGGCCTTTTTATAATGTGTCTTCCTTAATCTCCCTTACCCCTTTCTCCCTTACTCACGCCTTCTCTTAATTCCTCTCTCTCTCTCATCTTCTCTAAATCTATCAATCTGCTATATATTCTCCTCAGGTTAAACTATGGATCACCTTCAACGAGCCACCTATCATCACCATCTTGGGCTACGGAGACGGAGCTTTTGCCCCAGGGAACTATGACCAAGCAAAGGGCCAGTATATTGCTGGGTACAACCTGATTTTGGCGCACGCCAAAACTTATAGGCTCACTTCCCTTAGCCATGCATATACGTGTACAACTTTTATCTTTTTCTTGATCTATCACTCTATCCACTACACACACTCTCTCTCTCTTTCTCTCTCTCTCTCTTACTCTCCTTTTCTCTCTCTCAGTTAAACCTCTTTTAGTTTCCAATTGAGCACTCTGTACGAATTTTCATAAAAATGTATCTAGGCTAAGCTTTGCATAGATGGGTTATCACTTAATTCACCATTAGCTTTGATATTCCAACGAATCAGCGTCTTGTTTAGTGAACACTGAACAGTAGACAAGAGATTTGAACAAACTATAATTCAATAGATTGTCCACATTTAATTCACCATAATAAGCGATTAAATTACCATTTAAAAAGAAGATAAAAACATGATGATGATTTGTGTCTATAAATTTGGAAATCGACAGTGAGATATACAGGGTAGCATACTCGCTAGCCTATTCCGTCCTTATTCTCCCTCACACTCCCTTTCCCACTTACTTACGCCCTCTCTCACTTCCTCCCTCTCTCATCTTCTCTATATCTTTCACTCTGCTCTGTATCCTCCCCAGGTTAAACTATGGATCACCTTCAACGAGCCACCTATCATCACCATCTTGGGCTACGGAGACGGAGCTTTTGCCCCAGGGAACTATGACCAAGCAAAGGGCCAATATATTGCTGGGTACAACCTGATCTTGGCGCACGCCAAAACTTATAGGCTCTACGAGAGAGACTTCAAAACTCTCCAAGGAGGTAAATTGCATGGGTTTGGGGGTTAAGGTTTTTTCAATTAACAGTTAATTGCTTTATGGTAGTCACCTATTTTGTTAAGATAACAATTAACATTATTTTCTCTGAAGATAATAAACAACCAGGCAAGGTATTACGACCAAACATAACATCACAGACAAAGTGGAATTTTTTTTTTACGAAATCGTACTAGTCAATCATCATCATCATCATCATCATCATCATCATCATCATCATCATCATCATCATCATCATCATCATCATCATCATCATCATCATCATCATCATCATCATCATCATCATCATCATCATCATCATCATCATCATCATCATCATCATCATCATCATCATCATGCCTGGCGTAGCCTCCCGTACAGTGCCTAAAGAGCTATCTGTCTTGAACGATCCTTCCTGCCTCGCTGGGCCTCCTTCATAGCAAGTCGCTGATGTCATCTATCCCCCACCTTGTAGGTCTGTCCTGTCTTCGTTTTGCCCCCACCTTTGATCTTAGGACATGTCTTTTCAGGTGCCCAAAGTATTTAAGTTCTCTTTTTTTAATGGTATTCAAAAGCCAACTTGGTTTGGTCTTAAGTTTCTTTACCGAATGATTACTCATTAAAATGCAAACATTTCAAGAAGAATTCCGATCGAAAATTAAAATGTAACATTCTTTTTTAGAGTATGCCCGTACAACTATGTGTTTAAAACACTACACGGTTACTTAAGCGTATCCTCCATCCATAATATCTCCAGGCCAGCTTGGAATCTCCATTAACCAGGGTTGGGCCGAACCTCGCGATGGTCTCAGTGCTAGTGATGTCGAAGCGGCAGAGAGGAGCATCAGTTTCTACGGGGGCTGGTTCGGACACCCGATCTTTGTGGACGGCGATTATCCTCCGGTAATTACCGAGTGTCTGTATTCGAATACAATTTTAGTACTGCCTTATCGGGAATATATTGAATATATTGTGATTGCTTCTGCCCTCCGCGATTAAATAAAGTATAGTTAATGGTTGGCACCAGAAAAGTAAATAAAGTGAAATATAAAAAAAAAAACCTGTTAAAATAACTGAAATGTATAAGCTGCTGACTTTGACAACAGACCAAGAGGAATTTATCGATGTAATTAAAATACCTATATTCTGCTCGAAAATAATTAAAATACCCATATTCTGCTCGAATTTATCAATGTAATTAAAATACCTATATTCTGCTCGAATTTTTCAATGTAATTAAAATACCTATATTCTGCTCGAGTTTATCAAAGTTATTAAAATACCCATATTCTTCTCGAATTTATCAATGTGTAGTTAAGATACCCATTTTCTGCTCGACTTTATCAATGTAATTAAAATACCCATATTCTGCTCGAATTTATCAATGTAATTAAAATACCCATATTCTGCTCGAATTTATCAATGTAATTAAAATACCCATATTCTGCTCGAATTTATCAATGCAATTAAAATACCCACATTCTGCTCAAATTTATCAATGCAATTAAAATACCTCAATTTATCAATGTAATTAAAATGACCATAATCTGCTCGAATTTATCAATGTAATTAAAATGACCATAATCTGCTCGAATTTATCAATGTAATTAAAATACCCACATTATGCTCGAATTTATAAAAAAAAATATCCATATTCTGCTCGAATTTATCAATTTAATTTAAATGACCATAAATTATTCTGCTAGAATTTATTAATGTAATTAAATACCCATATTCTGCTCGAATTTATCAATGTAATTAAAATACCCATATTCTGCTCAAATTTATCAATGTAATTAAAATACCCATATTCTGCTCGAATTTATCAATGTAATTAAAATACCCATATTCTGCTCGAATTTATGAATATAATTAAAATACCCATATTCTGCTCCCAGGTTTTGAAGCAGCGAGTTGCCGACAGGAGTCGAGAGCAGAATCTGGACAAAAGCCGCTTACCTGCCTTTACAGAAGAGGAGAAGAAACTCATCAAAGGTTTGTCAGGAACATTGAATAAACACCTACAATATATTCAGTGTGAATTTAGTTCACGGCAGTTGAAATAAACACGCTAGTAGTTTAAGCGGGTCTACATTATGGAGCGCTTTCATTTCGATTAGTTTTTTGAACTTACTCTCTGGCTTTTTCTAGTTAAAACTGTATGAAGTATATTGAAGTAAATTAGCATTTTACTATTCTGTACGTGCTATTTTTATTTCAATCCCAGGTAAAACTGTATGAAGTATATTGAAGTAAATTAACATTTTACTATTCTGTACGTGCTATTTTTATTTCAATCCCAGGTAAAACTGTATAAAGTATATTGCAGTAAATTAACATTTTACTATTCTGTACGTGCTATTTTTATTTCAATCCCAGGTAAAACTGTATGAAGTATATTGAAGTAAATTAGCAAATTCTACTATTCTGTACGTGCTCTTTTTTTTATTTCAAACGCAAACTGGGATTATATAATTGTTTGTCCATATTTCAAAACCGACACCTATGCAAATCCTGTACCTAGTCAAATAAGTATACTAACCAACTCATCTTTCTATCAGGCACCGCTGATTTCCTGGGCTCGAACTTCTACTCAGCTGGATATGAGATGGACGATCCCCAGCCGGCGGCAAACCCGCCTAACTACTACAACGATAAGTCCACTAGAGGCGAGGGAAATCCCAACTGGGTGGGGTGAGTCCGAATTTGCTTTGAGTAAAAATAAAGTTCTGATAACATATAATGTTGACACAATACAGAATTAAATTAAAAAGCCACATGGAAAGTTACACTGATGGGGATCCAACCAGTAAGAAGCTAGGTCGTTGAGGAGGATTCCATTGATTTTTGTATCTAAGCAAACTCAAAATTATACCAAAAGAAGTGTGATATATTGCAGGCTATCCTAGTTTGCTTACGAAAAAGAAATCCATGCATATTCATTAAATTTGAGGATATAAAATAAGGAAAATATCGGAGGTTAAGAAGAAAATGTGCTACGTAAACT
Source organism: Elysia chlorotica (assembly GCA_003991915.1). Classification (NCBI taxonomy): domain Eukaryota; kingdom Metazoa; phylum Mollusca; class Gastropoda; family Plakobranchidae; genus Elysia; species Elysia chlorotica. The sequence continues at coordinate 45,962 of RQTK01000484.1, forward strand.
TGTAAATAAAATTGTTTTACGAAAATTTGTCAATGAATACACTTATTTATGTTATAGATAGGAACAGACAGTGAATTTGTACATTCTGAAAAGGATAAACACATGCCAGTGATAATGTAAAATTACGAAATTTACATTTTATTTTAATTTTTCTGAATGTTTTCCAACTCTTCTATTTAAATCGTCATCTGATCAACCTTAAATAAGTATATTCGACAACAAACCCTCCTTTTAAAAAAATATTACAATGGCATGAAGAAAACGCCACAAGCCTGAAATTAGAGCAATAGACTAAAAAAAGTGTATTACTATGCACGAAAATACATTGACCACCTTTATATTTTGACTTCTTTAATACACTAAATAAAACACCTTTTTTCCTGAATTGATTATTAGATCCGGCTCTAGTTGGCTGAAAGTGACACCGTTTGGCATCAGGAAGATGATGAACTGGTTCAAGAACAACTACAACAACATCCCCGTGTACATCACAGAGAATGGTGTTAGTGACCGCAACGGCACGCTGCATGACTGGCACCGAGTTCACTTCTACCGCCTCTATATCAGCGAGGTGCTCAAAGGTATCGATGTACACAGTTATGGAGTTGGTTTAATGTCCAACGTCAGCACTATATAGGCTATATTATGGACGGGCCCAAAGACTGACGTCTGATATTGTATGTGCTGTCACACAAGAGACATGATGGGGATGCGTTACTCCTGTCTCAGCCAGCCGTACAATAATGAGCACCATGAGCTTTCAAGTCACACTTAAAAAAGAAAAAATTGACTTGTCTATATCATATGTTAGTATAAAACTTGGGCATCATAAACGAAAGTCAAAATTACAAAAGAAAGGAAAAAAACATAACATTATAATAAATATTATTATCAATAATATTTTTATACAAAAATAGTCCTCATTCATTTACTTTGAAGAGGGTAAAATAATGGCATCTAGAGATTGCAAGCGAAAGTTTTTTAATAATAATTATTGTGTTAACGTCGCTCCCTACCCCCCCCCCTTTCCGCCCCCACACACACACAAAAAGAAAAGGAAAAAGAAAATGTAAATGGATTTCAAACGAAACTGATATCAATTATGCTGGCCTGTATATTTTACACAGAATCCATTTCTTCAAAGAACCGCAAATAAATATACAATAAACATAGCCTTTTCAAAACAAGAACAATTAAAATAAAATAAAATATCTAAAGTAATAACCCATTTTACTCTCTTTGTGATTCCCTGTGGCTAGCCATCAAGTTGGACGGCTGTAACGTGAAGGGCTACACCGCCTGGTCTCTGATGGACAATCTGGAGTGGAACACCGGCTATGACGAGAAGTTCGGGATGCACTACGTCAACTTCAGCGACCCTAGCAGGACGCGAGTGCCCAAAGCATCGGCCCTTTGGTACCGCACACTCATCGCAGATGGAGGGTGAGGCACTTTGTACATCATATTGAGGGGGGGCACGGTGGCTCTGGGGTAGAACATCGGCTTCCGACGCAAAAGGTCCGGATTCGAGCCCTGGCGATTGCACCATCTACTCGTTGGGTCGGTGTCAGTTTAATGTGATCGGCTGATACAGGAGTCGTGGTAGGAGGCGCACCATCATACACAATAGTAATGTTAAATGTATGACTATGAAATTTTCGAAAATTGTTATACAGGGCTATAAATACTTGGCCCATCGCACCATCATTTAAAATAGTAATGTTAAATTTATGACAGTAATATTCCCGAAAATTTGTATACAGAGCTATACATCTGTAAAGCTTTTCGCTCTTAACAATTGAGAATCGAAGGTGCTAGTGGACTTTGTTTAATCAAAGATGACTCTAATCGCCTTCGCAATGAAGGACAAAATCATTATTATTTTGCGACAGATTAAGGAAAAAATTCAGACCTATGCGAGGCAAATGCTTATTCACGTTCAAGAAATACGACTTTTTCGTTGTCTTTCTTTAAATAAATGTCTATCTTAGGTGAACCTCGAATAAAGGCTTAATTTGAAGTTGTTCAGAGTTGACACAGTAAAATTCTTTTATTATGATCAACAACCATAATATCTACATTTGAAAATTACGATTCAGAAGTCTACACTGCACTGCACTACATCTTCACTGTCAATGCGATTATTTCACCTTCTGGTTCTTGTAGCGATGTCAGACGTCAATCTTAGGGCCCGTCCACAATATAGCCTGTATATAGCTGATGTTGGACGTTACACTAACTCAACAACAACAACTCCCCACATCAAATCATCTTCTTTATTTCAGGTACAAACACGGCTACACCCAGCCTGGTGGGTGGGGAACGTCCGTGGAGCTTGACAGAGACTTCTTGTACGGTGTGTTCCCAGAGGATTTCAGCTGGGGTGTGGCCACGGCATCCTACCAGATAGAGGGGGCCTGGAATGAGGACGGTGAGTAAAAAGTAAAAAGTTAAAACTTCGGTGATTTTTTTCTCGTTCAAGGTAAAGAAAGAGTTGGCTTATTATGTGGTAGAGCGTTGACTTTATATTTGCAAGGTTCCCGATTTGATATCACGATCGGACAAATTTCTTTGTGCGATTGCGCCTTCTACTGGTCAGGTAGGTGTCGGTATAATCTGACCCCGGAAGCCAAGATTTTGGGTATCCTCGCGTGTCTCTCCGTGGCAGCATGTAACACTTTTAGACGTAAGTTTTGGTATCCATCACCGCATAGGATCATCCTTTAAAACCCAGGACACGTTAAAATAGGAAAAAGCTTCTCTCATACATTATCTTATTCAAAGTGAACGGAGGAAAAGGCGCCTTTTTGAGCCTCTCAGTAGCGCACTTGAAAATGTAAAAAAAATTACCGAGATTTAAAGAACCCAAATGCAAATTCAAAAATTATAGAGAGTATTAATTCTACTCAAGACTGAACCAACGACATAATTATTTTAAAATCCATATTTGAGCTGAACCATTGTTTCATGAACTGGTATAATGTTATTGCATTTTGCTGTTATTCGTACGGTTAAGCCTCCGAGATTGATAAAGGAAATACCTTACAACTCTTGGTACCAATACATAACACACACACACGCACGCGCGCACGCACACACACACACACCAATAACATCTTATTTCCCAAAGAAAATCTCCTGAAAAGTTAACCTTTGCTATCTTAAAGAGTCCTGTTAAAAAGACAAGCTATCACACAATTTTCTTCGTCTTGTCGGTGAAAGGGGTGCTTTGTGATTATGCTTTAATCTTCTCTGATGTGACTGAAATAGGCTAAAATAGGTTGGTGCTTAAGATAGGCTGGGTGAAAAAACTGGTTGGTCGCAAAGATAGGTTGATGTGCAAAAGTTAAAACATGTGATTAATATGTACATGCTTGGGTTTGTAAAAATATGTAGGCTATTCATTAATGTTATTAATAGTTGAAAAAAGCATCCTTTCATGTACATCATTCATTAACTCGTTCAAAATCGATGTCTATTTCTTTCTTTCAGGCAAAGGGGAGAGCATCTGGGACAGGTTCTCCCACACCCCTGGGAAAGTTCAGAATGGGGATACTGGTGACGTGGCGACCGACAGCTACCACAAGATGGACGAAGATATCAGGATTATCCAAGAATTGGGGGTCAGTTAGGGGACAGTGATGGGTTAAAAGGAGAGATCTTTTTGCTAATTAATTTTGTTATATAAATTTGATAAAATTATTGGCAATTGTTTTGAATTTTGTATCCTTGAATAAAACTCAGTCCAGATATGTTAACTATGTGTATATAATTGTCATTAAAGCTTTAGTTCATGTGATATAATTGTCAACTACCTATCAAACCATGTACGTACATAATATAATCGTCATTTTAGCGTTACATTTTTTCAGTTCAGCAAAGAAAGCTTTAAAACATCGTTGTTTCTCACAGTATTTCGAACAAAGTAGCCAATGTTTTTGGTCAGGTGTATACGATTGTTTCTGTGATTTTCAGGTGGATCACTACCGATTCTCCATCGCGTGGACTCGGATCATGCCGAACGGAACCTATCCGGTTAACCAGGCTGGAGTCGATTACTACAATAGAATGATCAACAAGCTTCTCGCTATTGGTGAGTTGTGTGACGGTTGGTTGGTTGGTTGGTTGGGTTGGTTTAACGTCCAACAGCAACACTATATAGGCTATATTGTGGACGGGCCCCAAGACGGACGTCTGATAATTTTTTTGTGCTGTCACACGCGAGACGGCGGGGATACCATGACTTCTGTCTCAGCCGATCATTATACTGACACCGACCCAACCAGTAGGGAGCGCAACAGCCAGGATTTGAACTCGGGACCTTTTGAGTCGGAAGCCGATGTTCTACCCCTGGGCCACCGCGCCCCCCAAGAGTAGTGCGACAACGCCTTCAACTACAAACGAGGTGTAAACTTTATTGAGGTTTATAGGGTGTCCAGCAAGTATTACTTAAGTAATAAAAGAGAGCTTCAGCTTACAATTTGAAATGTATGATTTGATAAGATAAAATAATGCAAAAATTTCATAAGTCTCATATAATAAAATTGTGTTAATATTGAAAGAAACCCCCTTCTAACCTGTTAGGTGAAAATAAAATAAATGCAATAATTAAACAATACATATAAGCAATGAAAGGGTTCCCAATGCTATCAATTTATGTGTTTAAGGCCCGCTTAAGTTCTCTTTTTTCAAACGGAGGAAGACAGAAATGAATAATCATTACTGGCTTCTATTCAACATAAAGTTTTCTATATTTAATGAAACAGAGCGAGCGATTTTTATTGTTCATTTAACATGAAGTATTTTGCTTATTTAATGAAACAGCGAGCGACTTTTTATTGTTCATTCAACGTGAAATATTTTGCTTATTTAATGAAACAGAGCGAGCGAATTATTATTGTTCATTCAACATGAAGTATTTTGTTTATTTAATGAAACAGGGCCAGCGACTTTTTATTGTTAATTCATCACGACGTATCTTTCTCTTCCAGGAGTGGCACCAATGGTGACCTTATACCACTGGGACCTTCCCCAGGCACTGGAAGACAAAGGAGGATGGAAAAACCCCGAAATTGCTGCTTGGTTCAGGGACTACGCGGACGTTTGCTACAAGTATTTTGGCGACAGGGTAATAATAATAATGATAATAATAATAATAATGATAATAATAATAATAATTTTTCTTTTCCACTGATGCACTTTGAGCACGTTGAGTTGAGTTGGTTTAACATCTAATGTCAGCACTACATAGACTATTGTGGCCGGGCCCCAAGACTGACGTCTGAAAAATTTTATACGTTGCCAGACGATGACTTCTGTCTCGGCCGGTCACATTAATCTGACACGAACCCAACCAGAAGAGGGCAAAATCTCCAGGGCTCGAACCACTGACTTCCTGCATCAAGCCGATATTCTACCGCAGGGCTACCGCGCCCCCTTTACTCTCGCAACAGCTCCAACAACTTAATTCTTTTGATATTACACCTACTAGTTTTGTATTTTTTGCTGGATTTACTGCTACTACTCCTCATACAACTAATTAAGAAGATTGAATGCGACATTGAAGTTGAACATGTACTAAAAGTCCGACAACGACAACGATAGTAACATGCTGTTACAACTTCAATGTACTCTATATATTCTATTTTTTGTAGGTAAAGAAATGGATCACTATCAACGAGCCCTGGGTTATCAGTGTGAAGGGCTACGGTGTTGGAGACTACGCCCCGGGCGTTGTGGATCTGTATGAGAGTCCATATATCGCCAGCCACAACCTCATCAAGGCTCACGCCGAGGCCTACCATGTCTACAGAGATAACCACTATGCGACACAGAAAGGTGAGGTGATAACATAATGCTTTGCTATAAACCTTAATTTTCTACTTTGTACTATTAACTGTTTTCTCCTTTTATAGAAAGTCTTCATATTGAAAAAAAAAAATAGATATTGATTTATGAAATGTCTTTGTATGTTATTTTGACGGCAAGACGTAAACTGTTTTATTATTTGATGACTGTGAAATGTCACGAAAAAAGAAACACCTAAGACATCACTCTAAAGTATTTATGGTGGGTGTCATTATACGAGAATTACTTAAACTATACGAAAGAAACCATATTTTCTGTTAATATTGCGGTGCCAAAGAGCTTTGGTCTAAGTGCTTTTGAGTGACAATGCGGTCCGTAACTCATCTCGTATCCCCGCCCCTGTTAATGACTATTATGGAAAGCTAAGGGAACTAAGAAATCACAACATGAAAAAAAATTAATGTGTTTATTATTGGTAGCCAACTAATGCGCTTTCCGTGAAACACGAATGTATTTTTTCTCCAGGTGTTTGAGTCATCCTACCTATCCATCTACTGATGATGTAAACCTCCACATGAGCTTTCTATTTTTCAGGTTGATTACGTAATACTCCACATCAGATTTCTATTTCTCGAGTTGATGTGCTTCTCTGATTTCAATGTATACAGACTAACCAAACCATCTTTGATGAAACCACAGTTTATTCCCCCAAAAAAAACTTTTTACAGATAAGAAGCTATGCAAAGAGTTCAGGTTATAACAAATAACTTACAATTATAATGTGACCGGCGGATATAGAAGTCCTAGTATTCCCACATTATGTGGCAGCATGAAACATTTTCAGACGTTAATCTTGAGACCCGCTTGCGATATTTAATCCATTTTATAATGTTGGAATGACAAACAATCCAACAAACCAACAAACCAGCTAAACAAACAAGCACCAAACACCAAATAACTCACAACCAATACTACATTAACCCTAATACATCTACACTTCAGTCCAGATTCCTAAAATTCAACTTGGTAAAAACACTGACATCTCCGTATTCCAGGTGAGGTCGGCATCACGCTCAACTGCGACTGGTTCGAGCCCAAGGACCCTGTGGTACAGAGCGACCTGGACGCGGCTGAGAGAGCCATGCAGTTCTTCATGGGCTGGTTCGCCCACCCCATCTTCGTGGACGGTGACTACCCCCAGGTGATGAAGACCTTTGTGGAGGCGGCGAGCTTGGCCGAGGGCAGGACACAGTCCAGGCTGCCACAGTTTACTACGGAGGAGATGAGGCGAATCAATGGTAAAGTTTCTTTAGGTCCTTTGTTTGTGTTGTTGTATTTGACTCGCTATTTATGGCTACTCTCTAGCATTTTTTGTCTCCATCTTTCTTTCTTTCACCTCTCTAACTCTCTCTTTGCTCTCTCTCTACCTCTTCCTTCCTCTTTTATCTCTCTATATCTCACCCTATCCCTGTCTCTCTTCCTTCCAGTTTAATGTGACTAGGCTGAGACAGAAGTCATGGCATTCCTGCTCTGTCTCGTGTGTGCCAGCACATTCAATTGTAAGACGTCAGTCTTGGGGCCCGCTCCCAATATAGCCTATACAGTGCTGGTGTTGGACGTTGAAACAACTCAACCCAACTCTCTCCCTTCCCTCGTCTCTGTTTCTCTCTTTCTCTCTCACTCTCGCTCTCTCTTTATCTCTCTATCCCCATATATGTCTATTTTCTATCTATTTGTTTCTTTGTATCTGTTTCTCTCAGTGTCTTTGTATTTTTTTCGATTCTTGACCAGATAAACTAACCATTAAGCTTTTTCTTTAATAACTAAGAAGTAACAGGTACATTTAAATGAAAGAACAACATAAAACGAAAGCAGTGCGTTACTAATGCTTAACTTGCAACTGTGACTCACAAATTGTATTGCTGTACCATTGCTTCAATAAAAAAAGTAATACGTCTCCTATGTATTGCAAATAAAAAAATACACTAACAATTTTCAATACCTGCCGAACATTTATGTTCCCTTCACTGATACTGTTTTTCTGGGCATTATAATCCTGTTCGAGAGAGCTTTAGCTGACCTTCTAACTACATTCTATACACAGGTACTTCTGATTTCTTTGGACTGAACCACTACACCAGCCAGGTGACATCGGATGGGGCAGAGGGAGTGGGTTATTTTAGAGACAGGAGTATATCCGCCTACCAAGATGCCTCATGGCCTACGTAAGTATAATTATATATCAGATTAAATAAGAAATTAAATCCTAGGTTAGATCACCATAACTCTTTCCGGTCGCAACCTTATTATTCCCTTGAACTACCAATCAATGTAGTGTCCGTTGGTGCGAGTAGAAAGAGTTAAATCGTCTATTTGTGAAAGAGGAGTGTCAGACATCCGACAGACATCAAGAGTCCCCGATTGGCAACCTAGTCTTTTAAAAATAACAACTGGATACCAACCCTAAGATGGAGAGGTGACACTGAACATTAGAAGGGGGGGGGGGGGAGGCGGCGGTGACCCTGGGGTAGAACATCAGCTTCCGACGTAAGGGGTCCGTGGTTCGAGCCCTAGCGATTTTGCTCCCTACTGGTTGGGCCAGTGTCAGTTTAATGTGACCAGCTGAGACAAGAGTCATGGTATCTCCACTCTGTCTCGTGTGTGGCAGTGTTGTGATCCGTCCACAATATATCCTATATAGTGCTGGTGTTCGACGTTAAACTAAGTCAACAACAACGACACTGCACATTAGTTTGTAGTGCAGTTAATAGAAGAGGCAGAATATCGTAGGTACCTGAATATATTTCGAGAGGGTCTCCTGCGTAAACTGAATCCCTTATAGATTTAGAATTTGGTCGTTTTTAACATTATTCTGCCATAATGCAGTTCTCGGGTACTAAATACAACATTGTGTTAAGCTTACGACTCGACTTAAGATATAAGAACAAAAAGGCTTACGACAATTTGTAAGCTATTGCGATGTTGTAGTTACGAACCCTTGTCTAAAATTATAATATAACTATGTCAATTGTTTCCATGAAGGTCTGGTTCTTCCTGGCTGCGCGTGAACCCGTCAGGTCTCCGGAAAACCCTGAACTGGATCCGCCAGCGGTACGGGGGTATTCCCATCTACATCACTGAGAACGGCGTCTCCGCCAGGAACGTCTCCCTGGACGACTCCTACAGGATCCGCTTCTACCGCGCCTACATCAATGAAGTGCTCAAAGGTTGGTATTTAAGACAGAGCTCTACTTAAATATGGCTTGCAATGCATCTTAAATATCATTTTAGTTTTGGTGTTAAAGTAAAAAAAAGTTCACAAAGAGCGATGAGCTACCCCCGCGCCTACATCAATGAAGTGCTCAAAGGTTGGTATTCAACACAGAACTCTACTTAAATATGGCTTGCAATGCATCTTAAATATCATTCTAGTTTTGGTGTTAAAGTAAAAAAAAAGTTCACAAAGAGGGAGGAACAACCAAAGAACCGACTTCTATAACAGCTGGAGTGGAGTGAAAGTCCCACTTTGGTAGAGACTCTATTGATCAATTATTTTCACTCATCCATCGATCCAAGCAAAAGCGGAACTAAAATCTTAACAAAAATGTCATATCCACCATGATAAATATAAATTAATATCATTATTAAATACAACTATTCTACAACTAATCTACAACATGATTTTGTATAATATCCATTGTTTTCGATGTTTGGAACAGCTTCAACGATTGTATACGAAAGTTAACCTAAACTATTTACCATTGCTACATGAACAAACCAGCCGTTATCCTGGACAAGGTAAATGTGAAGAGCTACGGCGCCTGGTCCCTGATGGACAACTTTGAGTGGTCGCTAGGCTACGCAGAGCGCTTTGGTATCTACAGCGTGGACTTTACCGACCCGACCCGACCCCGCACTCCTAAGGCTTCAGCCAGATTTCTTTATGAGCTCTTTAGGTAAGCGTGCAAACTTTGTCAGCGTAGTTGTAACGCTATATCTACTTGCTGAACTAGTAGATGGCGAAAAGGTTTGTAAATTTTAGCATTGGAGAAGAGCATTAATCTTTGTCGTTGATTTAAGCATACTTTCAATACCAAAGAATTCTACTATTGAAATAAGACACAGGATTTAAAACTGGTGTCAATATCAGTGCCGGACTTGGTTTGCAGTGAGACCTGGGCCCAGCTTAAGTGTGGTGGTTCCTCACCCCTAATGAGTTTCCTAAGATGCATGATTTTACAAATCGTTTAAAAGAGCGATCGCTTCTGGTGAGGGCCTCTTTGGTAGAAGTTCGGGGCATGGACCCTACGGGCCCCGCCCTAACTCCCGGCCAATGTTGTAAATGAGACTTTAAAATATTCTGGATAGTTTTGTATCCTCAACAACTTTATTTTATAAAATAGCTTTGGTAAGACTTTTAAAAGATGTTTGGGTTATCAAGAGATGAATATTTTGTTTCTTGCATTGTGCCATGGCAATTGAAGAACATTCTTGTAATAGCCTTGCGCGTGTTTAATGCATTTACTTTACCTTACATTCAAAAGAATAATCATATTAGAAGACATATATTACGGTATATAGATCTAATTAAATATTGCAATATCCTATCACAATTTTTGTACTCTCGAGGCAAAGCAACTTACCTATCGTATGAATGGGGATACCCAAAAATGGCCAAAGACCCTTTACAGTACAATGTCTAAGAAAGATCACACTTTCATAACCATGTTCTCCCTCGCTTGGCAGTGACAATGGTTTCATCAAAGGCAGCTTTACTGACCCTGACTCCCATGCAGACAAACCAAACAGCTATGCTGACGCCATGCTCTACGGACAGTTCCCTGATGACTTTTCCATGGGGGTGGCTGCTTTAGGGATGGATATGTACGGCGGTATGTGGATTGGGATGGTTTTGGTAACATACTAAATTAAAAAGCCAACAGTATTGCTCAAATGGAGCACCCGTTAAAAGAGAGATACATTTTCATTAAAATTAATGATGCTGCTTAAGGAATGGATATGTACGGCGGTATGTGGATTGGAATGGGTTTTTTTAACATACTAAATAAACCTGAAAAGTAAAGCCAAAAGTATTGCTCAAGTGCAGTATTTGTTAAAAGAGATATAGTTTTCATTAAAATCAAGGGTGTAGTTGCTTTAGGGTTGGATATGTATGGCGGTATGTGGATTGGAATGGTTTTGGCGGCATACTTAATGAACTTAAAAGGTAAAGCCAACAGTATTGCTCAAATGCAGCACTTGTTAAAAAGAGTTATTTTTTCATTAAAATCAAAGGTTTAGCGCTGCTTTAGGGATGGATATGTACGGCGGTATGTTGATTGGAATGGTTTTTGTAACATACTAAATTAAAAAGCCAACAGTATTGCTTAAATGCAGCACTCGTTGAAAGAGATATATCTTTTAATCAAAATCAAGAATGTCGCTGCCTTAAGGATGGATATGTACGGCGGTATGTGGATTGGAATGGTTTTTGTAACATACTAAATGAACCTGAAAGGTAAAGCCAACAGTATTGCTCAAATGCAGCACTTGTTAAAAAAGATATATCTTTTCATTAAAATCAAGGGTCTTGCTGCTTTTGGGGTGGATATGTATGGCGGTATGTGGATTGGAATGGTCTTAGGGGCATACTGAATGAACCTGGAATATAAAGCCAACATTATTGGTCAAATGCAGCATCTGTTAAAAGAGATATATAATAATGTTCATTAAAATCATGGGTGTTGCTGCTTAAAGGATGGATATGTACGGCGGTATGTGGATTGGAATCGTTTTAGTAACATACTAAATTAAAAAGCCAACAGTATTGCTCAAATGCAGCACCCGTTAAAAGAGATATACCTTTTAATCAAAATCAAGGGTGTCGCTGCTTTAAGGATGGATATGCACGGCGGTTCGTGGATTGGAATTGTTTAGTAACATACTGAATGGACCTGGAAGATAAAGCCAACATTATTGGTCAAATGCAGCATCCGTTAAAAGAGATATATAACTATTTTCATTAAAATCATGGGTGTTGCTGCTTAAAGGATGGATATGTACGGCGGTATGTGGATTGGAATGGTTTTTGTTACATACTAAATGAACTTAAAAGGATAAAGCCAACAATATTGCTCAAGTGCAGCATCCCGTTAAAAGAGATATATCTTTTAATCAAAACCAAGGGTGTCGCTGCTTTAAGGATGGATATGTACTTCGGTATTTGGATTGGAATGTTTTTTGTAACATACTAAATAAAGCTGAAAGGTAAACGCCAACAGTATTGCTGAAATGCAGCACTTGTTAAAAAGAGTTATTTTTTCATTAAAATCAAAGGTTTAGCGCTGCATTAGGGATGGATATGTACGGCGGTATGTGGATTGGAATTGATTTAGTGGCATACTTAATGAACTTAAAAGGTAAAGCCAATAGTATTGCTCAAATGCAGCATCCGTTAAAAGAGATATATCTTTTCATTAAAATCAAGAGTGTCGCTACTTAAGGGATGGATATGTATGGCGGTACGTGGTTTATAATCAATAGTTAATGCTCAAATACAAAACTCTTTTAACCAAATGCATCTTTCAAATAAATCAAGTTTGAGCATCTTGTCTCAAATGCTCAATTTGGTTTAACATAAATTGTATCGTTAACTTTTAAAAGTACAACCTTTCAAAATTTCCAAATGCAAATAATACAAAGGAAACAAAAGAAAAGCATTCAATGTAATAGACGAATTTATGCCATGTATTAGTAATACATTTAAACTAACAGTACTTTCTATTGCTTCTATTGGTGGCACCATAGCTAGAGACAAATTGGTGACGGAAGATGTCTTTGGGTCTTTTTAACTTAACTTCTGACTTTCCGCCAATGATATGCTGACAATTTTAAAATAGTTATATACTAATTATACAATCTATTGATGAACTTATCCTTCTAGATCAGCGTATGAGTATCTGGGATACAATCGCATCCACGGCAAACGATGTGGCAAGGTCCAGCATCTCCGATCCTCTCAATGAACTAGGAAAGGATATCAGTTCTATGAGGTCTATGAAGGTAAGATCTAAGTACGTCTATACGATAAACTACTGCACTAGGCAAATTACAATCATAGCTGAAACATCTATATTAAGATAAAAGTCTAGTTTATGGCTTAGACGTTAGAAGACCAATAGTCGTACGTCCAAAGTTTTCGTGATGTATGGCAGTACGTAAATATGTCAGACATTGGTCTTATAACTTGTCCACGATATAGACTAGTTGCTGAAGTTTGACATTAAGAAGCCAACAAGGATATCCACGATTATATCAGTCATGTTTCTCCATTCTGCGACCCCAGTGTTACCTTTAGGAATATGCAGGTAACAGTACTAGCGATAACAAACTCTGCCTCTGGACTGAGTGGCTATTCTGTAAATATAGTAAAAGACTACCAACCAACCAACAAATATAGGGTTATATCCACTACTTAACATATATGTGTACGGTTATATCAACCATGTTTCTCCATTCTGCGACCCCAGTGTTACCTTTAAAAAAATGCAGGTAATAGTTCTAGCGGTAACAAACTCTGCCTTTGGACTCAGTGGCTATTCTGTAAATATAGTAAAAGGGTACCAACCAACCAACAAATATAGGGTTATATCGACTACTCAACACTTCACTTCCAGGTGGGCCACTACTATTTCTCCATCTCGTGGTCCCGAGTGCTGCCCACCGGTCTGGCTGGCGGAGTGAGCGATGTGGGCGTTAACTACTACACCACCCTGCTCAACCTGCTGCATGATGCTGGCATTAAGCCGGTTGTAGCCATCAACCAGGGGGATTACCCCAGCGCTCTACAGGTGAGTGAGTTCGATTTGCTAACACATTTCGACGTTCAATTCTGTGGTTTATATATACGGAGAGGCAACACGGGTGTCCTGTTGTAATCCATAACCTACATTGTGCTTTATTATCCCGATTATACGCATCAACTAAGGGGATTGCCCCAGCGCTCTACAGGGGAGTGAGTTCTGGGACTAACACATTTCGTCGTTTAGTTCTGTGGTTCATTTATGTGGATACGTTTTCCTTGTAATGTTTGTGATCCATAACCTCCACTGTGCTGTATAGTGCAGGCATCAACAAATGAAATTGCCCCAGCGCTCTACAGGTGACTTCTATTTGCTAACACACTTCTCCGTTCAATTCCGTGGTGTATATATAGAGAGACGCAACACGGGTGTCATCTTGTAATCCATAACCTACATTGTTCGTTATGACCCCGATTGTAGGCATCAACCATAGAAATTATTTTAGCGCTCTACAGGTAAGTTCTGGTGCGAACACATTTCACCATTCAATTTATGTGGAGGTGCAACACGGGCGTCAAGTTCTCCTTGTAATCTTTGTAATCCATAATCTAAACTGTCCTTTATGATGCTAACATGACCCCGATTGTAGGCATCAACCAAGGAAATTACTTAAGCGCTCTACAGGTGAGTTCGTCTTTCAATGCTGTGGTTCCTCTATATATTTATGGTGCAATTGAAACACGAAAACTGAGTATTAAACAATAATATCGTGATTATTGAGCAATAATAAAAAAGGTGTACTCTTTATATACCAATTGAATCTACAAAGGACAAATTATATATTTATATCAATAGTTTCGGTGAATCAGCAACCATCTTAAAAGTCTCCAAGAGGGGTGGGTATGATAAGTATAGTTCTCTTTGCAATTTGGCGGAATAGTTTTACATTTGAGAAGCCAAAAATATATGCAGCAGTATAAAAACGCACGATTTTCACAGCTAAACGTTATGCATAGACTAAAAGTAAAAGAATAGGTATATTTAAAAAAGACGATATTATTGATGAGGATATGTCGGAGTGGTCAGATACAAACGGTGGCGATACTTCTCCTTGGTCTCAAGAAAGTTCATATTATATCACAACGGGTCTCTGAAATGAAATATCCAGAACTAAGGCGATCACACTATACTGACACCGGCCCAACAGTAGATGGAGAAAGTTGGGTCTAGGGGAATTTGATCACCGGACCACCTGTATCGGAGACTGACGCTTAAAACCTATGGCCACCTCTCTCCTCCCTTCGATTTAGGTATGAGAAGGGTGCGGGTTTACAATTATCTTAATACCACGCTGCACAACGTGGGATGTAAAAAGAAGTTAAAAGTATAACATTATAATTATACATTATGATCTATGATCGTGTTCATTTAGTGAAACTGATTCAAATACTTACATTTACAGGACATAGGGGGCTGGATGAACTCTTCCATGATTGACGAGTATTTAGGACTGGCCAAAATTTGTTTGGAGAATTTTGGTAGCAAGGTAGGCAAACATAACGAAATAATTTATATTTTGCTACTATCTCATATTTCTTTTTTAATATTACAGAACATCTATGTAAAGCGTTAACGCAACATGATACATTTATGGAGTAATACAACGAAAAAAATAAACTGATATTAATGTTTCAATTAAGTCGATAGATAAAACAACAAACAGAGGGCATAATTATGATCGTCAATATCTGTAACAGATCTGAAACATAAAAAGAAGTATATGCCCTTAATGCTTTAGATAGTTATAATGCATTGTACAAAAGGTAAAATAAATCATAATGTCAGTAGTGGATAAAACTCTATATTAATTATTAATGAGGAACAGACTATGCCTCATCTAACTGATGCCCTAGCAGGTATTTTTGTGCTATATAGCATATACCCCATTTTAGAGTCAACGTGGGAAGTTGTCAAAGTCGCTTATTCTTTCTTCTTCAATTGAAATAAAGTAGTATTGCTTTTCTGGGTGGTTCATCCATATAATTTGATACCTAATATCTTTACATTACTAGCATGAGACAATATCAAATGTTACAATTTTATGATAAAATCGGACAAGGTACGATCTGTGTACAAACTATTTTACCTACCATTTTCTCTCATCCCTCTCAGCGAAAAAATCTCACACATCACAGAATTTCGTAATTCCAAAACGCTCTCTGCTGCTAACCAAACAGATTAAATAATCTAAAAGTTTTTTAGTTGAAATAAGTACTAATGTTTTTCTGGGTGGTTCATCCATATAATTTGATACCTAACATCTAAATATTACTAGCATATAATTTTTCCTTGCTCTCATCCCTATATATGATACTTCGATAACCAACCAGGTACCGATATGGACTACATTCTCGGAACCTGAGAAATTCCCGTTCATCTTCCCGAGCCTCATGTCCAACACTGACTATGTGTACAGTGTGTACAAAAACGTCCTTCTGGCTCACGCCCACACCTACAAGATGTTCAAGGAAGACTTTGGAGGACTTTCCAGTAGTAGGTTGACTTTATTTATTGAGAACTAAAATCCACAACGACGATATATTAACACCCTTCCTTCTGTGTACAAAGAATATTATGGGTTAAGATATATTGCTACATTTCCCCTTTCTCTCTCTCTCTTTCTCCCCCCTCTCCACCTCTCTCTCCCCCTCTCTTTCTCTAAATCTTTTTCTATCAACTTATAAACATCATATTGAAATAACATTTTCCTATAATGAAAACCAATTCAAGCCATGTTACAGCAAAATTTATGAAATCTGAGCTGAAATTGCAAGTCGAAACTAAGTGTAACAGTTATGACAAAACAAAGGTTTCCATCTTTTATCCTTTTCTTTCTAAGCACCTTCTCCCTTCCTTTCACTTCTCTCTCCTTCCCTCCTTACACTTTCTCCCTCCTCTCTCTCCTTCCACTCACACTTTAACCCTCCTCTCTCTCCTTCCACCCTTACACTTTCTCCCTCCTTTCTCTCCTTCCACCCTCACACTTTCTCCCTCCTCTCTCTCCTTCCACCCTCACACTTTCTCCCACCTCCCCCCTCTCTCTCCCTCTCTCTCTCTCTCTCTCCTCTCTCTCTAGTCACCCTCACACTTTCTCTCTCTATCCATCTCAGAAATGGGCATTGACCTGGGCCCGCTCTGGACCGAGCCGGAGAACCCACGTGACCCGGGCCACGCCGCGCAGGCGCAGAGAGCGACGGACTACAGCCTGGGACTGTTCGCAGGGCCCATCCTCCAGGCAGGGGACTTCTCGCAGGAGGTCAAGGACGAGTTGAGCGTTGCCCCAGGAGGGGAGCTCAATGAGGTTGAGAAGGAACTTGTCAAAGGTAACCCAAGATTGAGAAGTTTGGAAGGAGGGAGGACTGAGAGATAAAGACGGAGATAGATAGATAGATAGAGAAAAAGAGAGAGAGAGAGAGAGAGAGAGAGAGAGAGAGAGAGAAAGAGAGAGAGAGAGAGAGAGAGAGAGAGAAGAGAGAGAGAGAGAGAGAGAGAGAGAGAGAGAGAGAGAGAGAGAGAGAGAGAGAGAGAAAGGTGGACAAACAGACAGAAAGAGAGAAAGAGACAGATTGTCGAAAAAAAGATACCAATAGATAGATAGATAGTAATATAGACATTTAAGGAAAAGAGATAGAAAGAGATAAATAAATCTTATTTGCTAAGTGCATTTTGACAATCTATGGAATGAGACCATATAGATGATTATATAAATAGAGCTTAAGAATCTAGGATGTAAAACAATGCCTACGTGGAATTTTGTTATTAACTTTTACAAAATATGGACATACAGAAATTCATAACTAGTACGTTTTTAGGTAAAATATTATAAACATTTCCCTTTCAGGTTCCGCTGATTTTATCGGACTTTCCTACTATGGCACAAGAGTTGCCAATGGCAAAATGGACGTGAAAAAACTAGCATCTCTTGAACGATCTGCCTATCCAAACGACCAAGATTTGAACCCGACGGGACTGCGAGGCATGCTGAATTACCTGTGCCAAAATAACATGCCTGTTGCCGTCACCAAGAATGGCGTGTGGGATGCCACTGGACATCTGGCCGACAGCTTCCGGTCAGAATTTCTCAAGCGTCATCTCGATGAAGTCTTAAAGGGTGAGTGTTGGAATGTTAAATCACTGGAAATGCATTTAAGGGTGGGTGTTACAGTACTAGCAATGCATTAAAGGACGAGTGTTGGAATCTTTCATTACTAGAAATGCAGTAAAGGCATTAAAGGGTGAGTGTTGGAATCTTTTATTACAACAATTGCATTAAATGGTGATTGTTGGGATATGTTATTACTATAAATGCATTTAAGGTGGTGCGTTGGAATTTGTTAATACTAGAAATGCATTAAAGGGTGAATGTTGGAATCTTTTATTGCTAGCAACGCATCAATTAAACTTTAGGAAGGCATTATGATAGTTTATATATACATCTACTATATTTTGATTTTGCTATTACTGTCCTAGGTGACAAATTGGTTGGATGGAGAGGGTGTACAATATATATAACTTAATAGAGTGCGTGGGTTATAATTAGGAGGCCACGCGTTGGAACTCCGATCAGGTCACCTTTTTTTCTCTGACGGTCGTGGTGGTGTCTGTATCTTGTGATCGGATAAGACAGAAGTCTTGCTATCCCAGCCCTTGTCTCTCTATAACAGCATGTCAAATCAGACGTTCGTCTTAAGAAGCGATCGTGACATAGCCTAGTTAAGGTCCTGACGACGGAATACAGGAATACAGGAAACGGACAAATTTGCACTCATTCCCCTCACAAAAACAAACAAGGAATAGTTAAGACTCACTTCGATAGTTAATCAGCAAGGGCACTGTCTCTCCTTCTTTGACACAAATAACTTGGGTCTAGAATCCTGAATTACAGACAAAAATGTCCAAAGAACCACTTCACTTAGTTCTTTCCCTAAAGATAAGCCATTTATGTAGTCGTTAAAAATAAAATCCTCTAAGCAATGTTTTAACTAATCATAAAGATCAACCAATTGAGGATTAACCAATATACATAGGATCTGTGTGCAGAAATAAGGGCTTCTTGACTTTCGTCAATTATCTCAAAATGAGTTCTACATTAAGTTTGTATGAGATAAACCACATAATTTATGTCTCGATTGAGATAATGTTTACGGAACTACAAAGAAGTGTTAGTGATTGTTAACCCCTTTTCATGATGTCTAAGAGTACTCGACAACTTGGCCTCAAGATAAGCTTTAATTTTTGTTTTGTTTGTCACCACCTTGAAAAGGGGTTTACACGACTTGGTTCTTATCAGTTTAGCGAAACTGTCACACTTTTAAGTTGTTATGTTAGTAAAATTCTGTTGTTTTTTTTTGTTTTTTTTTGGGTCGAGATGCCCTAATTTGTGATATCAATATAGAGACTATGTCACAAGTAGGAATGTACTCTTCCATTCAAGGGCGTACAATTATTAACATGATTATGTAATCGCGAACGAATTCTGATACTAGCTCCTAGACTTTTGACGTTTCAATATTTAGTCCTCTCTTTAAGATTTACAAGAATCCATCAAATAGCCAAAATTAATTTATTACGGAAAGAGCAGTAACATAGTTACGTGGTTAATTTGATTAAAAAAATAGTACCAACATAAAATAAACCATAACTATGCGGTCTAAATTAAATGAGAACTGGTTTTCTATGCTTCGGTTTTTTATGTTTGTCTTTGTAATGTCTTTCGTCTTACACTAAGCAGTGGCAGTTCAATCTCTCTTTTTAGCATCATAATTCTAACACTAAAGTGAATTTATTTTTCTATTTCTTTCTTCCAGCTATCCGCATCGACGGCTGCAACGTTCTAGGCTACACCTACGACTCTCTGAACGATGAGTTTGAGCTAGACCTGGGACTCATGCGAAAGTTTGGACTGGTCAAAGTGGACTTCGACGATCCCTTAAGATCCAGGGCCATGAGAGACTCCGGAAACATGTTCCGCACAATCGCTGAGAACAAAGGCATCTTAAGAATGGGACAAGAGGAAGCATCAGACAGCATGACCTGGAGTAAACCAAGTGACGTATCAACTACAGATGGCACTGTTACTAGTAAATCTATCACAACGAGTGAGAAATCAACTACAAGTACTACATTAGCACCGCTAAACCCTTCTACCAAAGCAAGAGTGAATGAAATCCCTACACAAGAATCGTCCCCGTCAACTACTCTGTTTCCTCCAATAACTCCGCCAGGAGGGGGACCAGCCCCGGGTAGCAAGGTGGAGGTCAGGAGAAGTCTAGAACAAGACGCAGAACCAAATCAAGATTGTCGGTGCGGAGCTACATCCGCTTCCGTGTCAATCGCACTGATTGTCGCTATAGTTCTTGTACTTAATCTCTCATAGTAACGTGAAATGTGAACTGATGATAGTAAAACATTGTTGTAATATTTATTGTACATTTTGGATTTTCTGTTTTAACTTTCTACTTTTGATGGCTTGAGTCATCTTTTATGTAAACGAAGTCTGTAATAAACTATATTAAAATCTTAAAATTAAGTTCTTTAACATTCAAGCAATGAAACGTATTATATAGATACAGCTCAAAGAGACATTTTAATATGGTTTATATTATAAACTATTAAATGTTAACGTAATTTTTACTTTTAGACGCCATTTAATTCTAGACAATCGTCTATATAAACTGGTCAATAAAATTGTAACAATATTTGCAAAAAATATTTCTTTACGAAATAAACTTTGCTATTTTCCTAAAACATCTTTACTTTGACCTTGCATTTATTACATCGCTTAAATGTTAAATTTGTTTATCTGTTGCTTCCGTGTCATAACGCCTTTTTATCTGACTAACTAGTAGTAACATTTTTACAACTTACTATTATAAATTTTAGTTCTACGTAGCCTTTCTTTTTTCTCTCCGCCAATTTAAGATCAAAGTCATTGAACTAATCAGTTGAATTCTAAGAGCAAAAAACATAAACAAGAACGTTGAAAGAAAACAAAAATAAATTAATAAAGGATAAAAACAAAAACGAAAACAAAACACAAACCAAACAAAAAACATTAAAAAACACACACACACACACACAAATACGACTTACAACGGTTGTTGATATCTAACACCCCATGCATATGTAGTGATACAATCTTAAAACTAGGAAATATTGGATATATTATTGATCTTAATGAATTCATCCTCATTCAATACAGTTCTTTGGTCTCTTGCCTTCTTTTCCTTCTATTTATGTCTTCTTTTATTTGAACATGTGTGGCTAATAATAATATTGACACAAGATGACGATGGCGACAAATGCAATGAAAATATTAGCAACGCTGATGGCGACGAGGTTGGTTGAGATATTAAAAAAAAACATTATTACAAAGACTATAAATTACGACAACCAGACATTGATAACTCTATGTTCGTTATTGCAGCATAGGAACAAACAGCAGGAGTAGAAGATTTAACCTTGAAAAAAGAAAATGCATTCGATAAATAACATATAAACTAGCATCAGGTGAAGAAAGAAAATCGGGAAAAAATGTTTAAGTTTTCGAATTTGCAGTTGCAGTTGTTTTATAGCGGCAACAGCAGTAATAAATAAAGTAGTAGTAGTAGTAGTAGTAGTAGTAGTAGTAGTAGTAGTAGTAGTAGTAGTAGTAGTAGTAGTAGTAGTAGTAGTAGTAGTAGTAGTAGTAGTAGTAGTAGTAGTAGTAGTAGTAGTAGTAGTAGTAGTGTATATATATTGTTAGTTTTTCTGTTTTAAATTATTATAAATTATACAATAATATTATAAGAAGTGACTGTGTATTGAAACAGGCTAAACAATTTTTAAAAGGCATTAATTTTCTTTGCACTGGAAACCAACTAACTATTACTTGCACTTGCAAAATTTACAGCGTTTCAGAATTTTGAAGGGTAAAAGTTTTCACCCGCTGGTCTTTTTTTAAAATTGGTTCTATTGCAAGGGTTTACATAGAAGCAAAAATAGCAACAACAACAAAATACAAAAATTATCAGCACCGTATCCTTGAATTTATAACTCTACATTTGAGATTAAGAGGGTCAACAAGTATTATAATCATCCTATGAGAAGTTTAAATGTACCGAAATCCACCCTGCTTCTAGAATTCTCTATAATTTATCTATCAGGTGTTAAAAACCAGCCTTCAGCTTTCCTTACCTTGAGATGTCATTTCGATAAGGAGAGAATGCAAAGTGCTCTTGAGGGGCAGACATTGGGTCTAGAGTCTCATCTTACGCGTGGCTTTGGTGCGCGCGTATATTTGATGCTTGTTTGTGTCCCGTTAGGCTGGGAAAATATTTGTTTCATAAATATGCCTCTGGGAAGAGGATGTGTAATTGGAAAACGTTGCTGTACACTTGACTGACAATGTTGATGCCTTGTGGTTTTAATGTCTATAGAGTATCGAACTTTTGGATGAATCATGCATTCAAGGGCTAAAATTAGGAGATTTTAGATAATCATGCCAATGACACAGCATTGCTCTCTACAACAACTTGAGGGTTTGGTATGTTTTTCGGAACAGTTTAATAACGCAGTGAAAAGGTGGGAATTTAATTAAACATGAAGAAAACTAAATTTAGTAAGAAATAGAGAAAGCGAGGGAGGTAGAGGAACGGAAAAGAAAGGGCGAGGAGAATAGAAAACGAGAAAAGAAAGGAAAGAGAAAAAATAAAATGAGAGGAGGTGAAGGAAGCTAAAGGAAAAATGGGAAGTAAGACAGAGAGGGAGAAAGAGAAAGATAAATAGATAGATAAATCGAGAGAGAGAGAGATAAAGGTAAGCGAGAGAGGAAGTGAGGGGAGCGAAAGGAAAATGGGAGAGAAAGAGAAAGGGACCGACAGACACACAGGCATACAGACAGAGACAGAGACACAGACAGAAAGATGGGGTTGGATGGAAGAGGAAAGTTAAAGAGACAGGCAACGAGAGAAGTAAGAGAGATGCAGGGAAAAAAGGAAGAGGGGTCAAAAGATAGAAAACGATGGTGACCATGATCAGTACAAGTGGGTCCTCAATTATCGATGGACATTAGAATAAGTAAAAATGAGCCTTGGGGGGTAATAAATAAAAGTGAAATTTTCTAGTCTAACAAAGGATTATGCTCCTTTGATAATTAAAGGGAAATAACTCCGTATAAATGGAGATACCCCAAAAGAAAACAGGGTGAGGTGGTACCGCTCTGAACGTCCGCCATATAGGCACTCTTAGGATAGCCAGCCCACCAACACCGCATTGACGAGGTACCTAACGCCGACAAAGCTTCCCTGCCATATGTCGATCACCTATGTGAGCCGGTGTGTTATGGAAGGAACCACATCAGACCCAAGGCACAAAGTTGGTCAATAAGAAAGCCGAGAGGTCTATCCAATTGTTTGAGTAGAACTTTATATCACCAACGTGAGCCGGTGTGGTTTGGAAGGAACCACATCAGACCCAAGGCACAAAGTTGGTCAATAAGAAAGCCGAGAGGTCTATCCAATTGTTTGAGTAGAACCTTATCATAAACTGTCTTTTTATATATCTTATTAACATAATTATTGTAAAGAATCTTTCCACACACTTTACTATTTTAAGTACCCTATATTGCAAAAAAACTCGTAACCTTTGCAAAATTTTTAACGCTGGAATTAACCATTGGAGAATATTTAAAGAACTCCTTTATTTCATTGTCTATTACCCTTCTGATGGAGGAGAGGGGATGGGCGTATTGTCGCAAGTAGTAGAGCGTTGGTCTCGTAAACAGAAAGTCCACTGTTCCACTTCTGGTTGGGTAACTGCCAGTATTATACGACCAGCTTAGACAGAAGTCATGATATCCCTGCACTATCCCACATGTTATAGCACGTAAAATTATCAGATATTAGTCTTGAGACCCATCTAAAATACAGTCTCTATTGTGCCTATTTGGGACGCTAATTAGTAAACTCAAAACTCAAACTCATACCTCTGCAAACTATTAAACTCTGAAACTCAACACGGGAGATAATTGAAATAATCCTTTTTAACAGCGTATTTTCCTTGTTATGTCCCTTTCATTTCGGGGGTCGCCCAGTAACATGTTCAGTACAATGATACGTCATATTATCTTCCAATGTCTCAGATATTTTCTTAATTGAAGTTTATTAAATATCAATCGATATATACCTTCTCATCTTTGCAGCCTATTATTTTGACTTCATGTGTCTGGAAACTCACTAGGAAATAAAAAGAGAAATAGACAGGAAGAGAGATAGATAGATAGGTAGATAGATAGATAGATAGATAGATAGATAGAGAAAGAGAGAGGGAAAGACAAAGTAAAAAAAGAGACTCATTAATTTACTCATTAATAAACGCCGCAATTAATCATTCGTAGAGTTAATTTGATTCGTTTGATGAGTGACGAGTTTTTAGGACTTATTTTTCAGCTCCTATACATAGTGATAACAACAGTGCTATGAACGTGGAGATAAAGTAAGGTGCTCTTATTCATGTTCTCAGTTCATAGCCCCTTTGCACTTACTAACCCTACATTAAAGGCGTAACGAATTTCATTAACTAACACATTCGAACATATTTATTTTTTTATTCTAATATGTTTGTTATAGAGATTTTATATAAGCTTAATTGAAAGAGTCAGAGATATGATATGGTAAGTCTAATTTGTACGTAATCTATTAAGAAAGGATCGTAAAAGCAACATTGTGGTGTACAATAAGACGTTACCGTGATGACGTGCCGTTAAAATCAAACTCACCTCCGAAACATTGTGGTGAGCTTGTGACTCGTTTTAGGATATCCGAGTAGAAAAAAACGTTCGGTCCAATTCGTCATACGATTATCTTCAGACGAGTTGTTAAATAGCCGCGACGTTTTGCATAAGAAGTTAAGACCCAAGAACAAGGCGTACCGATTTGCATAACTAACTCTTCTTGCTTGGTGAGCCAAAATGGCCATGAATTAGAGTTCATCTCTTATAGCTACATTCCGAAACTCTAAGGGAATTCCCATTCCTAAGTATTGCTCGGGGCTAGATCTATCATGTGTCGGTGAGGTCAATTTTCATGGAAGTTCAAGCTGGGACTTAGGGTGTTAAAAATAATTTTGGGGGTGGGGGGAAGGGGAAAGCGAGTAGTTGAGTTGAGTTGGTATAACCTTCAACATTAGCAATATAATAGGCTATATTGTGGACGAGCCACAAGACTGACGTCTGACAAGTCTATGTGCTGCCACACACGAGGCAGGGCGGGGATACCAGACTCCTGTCTCAGCTGATCACATTAAACTGACACCGACCCAAAAAGTAGGGAGTGAAATCTCCAGGGCTCGAACCACGGACCTTTTTGAGTCGGTAGCCGATGTTCTACCCAGGTAGAATATATAATACACACACACACACACATACACACACACACACATATATATATATATATGTTTAGATAGATATATATATATATATAGAGAGAGAGAGAGAGAGAGAGAGAGAGAGACGTTTAGATAGATATAGATAGTTTATAGACATATATAGATGGGTGTAGATGTAGGTGAAACTCGGAATTAGAGGAAAATATCACCAGCACAGTTTATTAAATGCTTTTGTCTTAGTGTGGCAAATCGTTCTAGAATTTAGTTATTTGCAGGCAGACTGGACATATCGATCACTGACGAATAACCATGAGCAAACATAATTATGTTTTATTTCAAACTTCTTTTTACAAACACTAATTTTCAGACTACACAGGAAAAACGATAAAATTCCATTTTGAAATGGGGTTTTTGTTGTTGTTTGTTTTTATATTTTTTGTGTCTGTAAATTACCACCCCTGCATAAAATACTGTAAACCAGTAATTAAACTGAAAAAAGGAAGCTTGTAAAGAAAATAATTTAAAAATTACAGCAGAGTTTTTAACTTAAAATTTTAATTTAGAATGTATGCTAAAAATAGAGCTCGATCGTTTTTTCTAGAGTGGTCGATTTTACTTTTACTTGGTGATTCTTTTTGGATTGGTGGTATTGTTATTGTGTATCGTGAGGAACTTGAAAATTGTACCTGCAGATAATTATGTAAAGGGGGCACCAATTATGAACTAAGTTTGCATAATACCTTATTGACCATTTTCAAAATATCATTTTTCGATTGTTTGCATTCAGATTAATGGAAGAAAGATATTTTTGTTCATTTATTTTATAACTTTACCTTTTAGATCGCTAAAACTTTTTTTTTTCCTTTCAGTTAACACGTTTCAAATTTGGCAAAAATAAGATAAGCATTACCAACCATCACTTTTGAATATTTATCTAACGGTAATTTCCATAAACCCATTACTTTTAAACCTTTAGTGAACGCATTATTTTAGAAACGAAATGTCTCAAGTCATAATGGTTTCTTTTCCATTTTGACGCTCGACCTTTACCTCTAGACAAATGATTACACACAGATCTTGCTCCGTATTTCTGGCCAATGGTCATATTATACCGAGTTGAATTTTCTAGCTTCAAGATCTAGATCTAATCATGTTCATGTCATGGTTGAGTAAAGACAGACGTGTAAAAGCTGGCCGTTTTCCTAATGAGCACTTTAGCGATTTCCCGAAAGGAAAATACAGTGCTAGTTGTCCCGACTAAAAATAGATCTAGACTTAGATCTAGATTCTAGAGATCTAGGTCTAGAAATCTAATAATTATAGCAATAGATCTAGAAGAAGAAAACAATAACAGGAATTAATTACTAGCTTTTTAAATTTTTTTTTACTAGAACAGTTGGATTATCAAAAAAAAAAAAACACAGCTTTATAGAGATGTAGATTTAAGATTGCTGTTTAAATCGTCATCTCAATAAATCAATTCGACGTTTTTTAAGCCATTTACGAAAAAATAAACTGCTAAATAGGCCCTACTTCAGGAACACAGAAGGTCTGTTTCGCACAATCCTTTTCGTTTGTTTGTTATAAAGTTTATCCATTCTAAAGTTAAGTACCCATTCGAAGAAAAAAGTATAATATTGACTAACTTTCAAAGCATAAAATCTAGAAATAGTTCCGAAAAGCTACCGACTGAGTTAAAACTTTGAAGAGAATTTCGTTTGGTTTCAAAAAGGAGCTTTCCCCCCTGCTTACCTATTCGAAAGTTTCACTAAAGTTCACTATATAACGTGATACTCTTTATTATCCCTTGCTGTGCATACAAATATTATCTAAGTAAATTGTATACCTCTCAAAATTTACCAGCATTATCTAACTAGTCTAGACTTAAGCATTACTTTGGTTGATCTTATAAAGGCTTTATCTGCAATTTTGGTAAAATTGGAGATGACAGCATACAAACGTTATGTAAAAGAGCCATTAAAAGTATAACTGTACAGATTGGCAACCTGGGAAGAATAATAACAGAACAATAATGGCCAATGCCTACTTAAAAATCTGTATAATTCCAAACTTTTAACAGCGTTATTTTCAAAAGAGCAAAAAGTGTAGGTGGAACTCTCTTAGTGTCAACTCCCGATTAGACGATGTGAAAACGAATGTAACGGATTGATAGTGCTTGCACTATAACATTCTTTTGTTTTGTAGGCTTTCTTCTAACTATGGAATAGTTATAAGAAGAGAAACAATTACATTTAAAGACAACAAAAAGTGTAGGTGGAACTTTCTTAGTCTCAACTCCCGATTAGGCAAATATAAAAACTATTGTAGGGGATCGATGGTGCTTGTTTTATAAAAAAAAAAACGGTTCATTATTTTGTTTTGTAGGCTTGCTTCTAATTATGGAACAGTTATAAGAAGAGAAAAGTTATATTTAAAGACAACAGTTATTCTGTACAAAGCAATAACGAAAAATGCGTATGATATAACGATAAACAGGGAAATTTAACTCAATGGATCTGTGTTTTACAATTATTGTGGCGTTGTTTTTTGTGGTTTTTTTGGCGGGGGGTGGGGGGGATAAAAACAGGTTTACAGAGTTGAATCTGACATTAGAAAAGAATAAACATTATTTTTGTCTTTTAAATTTTCCGCACTGCTTGATGTTTGTATAAGGTGACCGCTCAAGACCCAGGAATAACTATTGCGGTGACATCATTGTATAGCATCGACCTTAAGACTTAGAAAGGGGGGGGGGGGCGTTAGCCCTGGGTTAGAACATCGGCTAAAACATCGGCTACCGACGCAGGAAGTCTGTGGTTCGAGCTTCACTCTAGCGGATTCGTCCTCTACTAGTTGTGTCGGTGCCAGGTTAATGTGACTGGCTGAGACAGAATCAGAGTAGCCCCGCACTATCTATGTGTGGCAGCACGTTAAATTTGTCACACGTTAGTCTTAAGGTCCGTCCACAATAATAATAGCCTACACAGTGCTGAACTTGGACGCTAAGCAGCAGCAGCAGCACTACCACCACCACCACACCACCACCAACAACAACAACAACAACAACAACAACAACAACAACAACAACAACAACAAAAACAACAAAAGCAACAAGAACAACCCATCTTGAGACCTAGAATTCTATAATATCGAGTCGCTTTCTTGACCAAATCAATTCTTATTTGTTGTATCCATTCTTCCCCTCGTATCAAAGAGCTAAGATCCCAAGACCCCAGCCACCATGGAGAGCCTGAGAGGGGAGCTAACCGCTCTCTACAGGAAACAGTTCATGAAATTGGACGCAGCGGAGATGGCCGGCAAAAATACAACGCGAGTGGGTTAATAATATTTTTTTTCCAAAATAGCATTATTAGCAGTAAAATAGTTCATACTTACAACGATATCCATGGACAAGGCTTTTCAAAATAACAGGCAGGGTCACCGAAATAAGCACACTTAAAGACTTAAAGCTCATCATGGACTCTGGTTTACGGTTGAATAAAGTAAAAGAGCAAATCCGCTCTTTTGTCAAAGAATAATTTTAACATCGGGGAGGACAGGGAAAGTATTAACTATAAAGACAAAACAGAGAGATACCGCAAATCTTTTATCACGGGCACTATACGAAAACTTTGCAGTCGGAATGCACTTTGTAATCTATAGATAATAATATAAACAGTTATTTGACTATATACTTAACATTTGTGATGATATGATACACAAAATGTTTGGTGTGCGTGGTAATTTAATCTGTGTACGTGTATGTTAAAGGTAAGCATCTTTGTATTTTTAATTTTGCCTTAAGGTGTTTTATTTATAAAACTAATCCATATTGGCTAACCCCAGGCCAAATTCCCTAACTAAACGAATACAGTTTACCTTATCTTACTTTACCTTACCTTAATTTAAATGACATTGAGCCTAGCACATGTATTGCGTAAGACTGGCTGCAATACATATAGGACTCTCAAGCCTAGGCGACTACCGCCTTTTTCACACGTACAAGTCACTGGAAAGAGGATTCTATATTACTTTCTTACAGCACTCAATAGACAATGATGTCAGGAGAAGAAATACTGTAAAGAGAGCGCTTGAAACAAATGAAAGACAATCTAGTTCGCTAAAGATAATTTATTGACTAGGGATAAAATTGTGCGACAAGGCTAGAAGAAAGTCTGGGATAATGTGTTAGTTTTAGTCAGTCTAAATGATGATCAATAACAAAAATGGAATATTATCACTGCCTTTTAAACATAGATTAATGTTGTTAATTCACTCTTGGATTTCCTAAGATGCGCATTCAGCTGCTGGAAGCCTATGTAAAAGACTTGAACGAACAGAATGAGATGCTGGTACAGATGGTGGAGGAAGCCACCGTCACTAAGGTAAGTTTTAGGATGTCGTTATTTTTTTTTTTACAAAGTGTCAATTTGCATCGTAAATTCTGATGTACTTTATAAAAATCACAAAGTACATCGTAGTAGCACAAGCGCAGTTACTGTTACATGTTTATAATCGAATGAATCAAGTATTGACCTCATTTAACCTTCTCAGACTTGACCCCCCCCCTCTCCTTAGCCCATTCAATCCGTATAAATATACCCACCAAGTAGTACATGTGCATAGTATTTTCTATTTCATGCCTCATCCTTCTAAGCAGAACATAATCATGAACAATAAAAACGAACATGCTTAAAAATAAGTCGGTAGGACTTCTGGCTCGCTATGGGGAGTCCATGGTTCGATGCATCCATCTCAGTTTAGGATTATTCTCGGCGCAGAGTCTAGCTTTTGTTATACATAATTATACTTGTACTCCCACAGTAAAAATATCTACTAGTATAATGCCTGCATCTGAATCAAGTTATTATACAACCAATAACATATTCTGTAGAGTTTACGGCCGTAAAAAAAACTAGTTTCAAAAACAAAATGTGTCATATGAAAACAAATTTCTTATATAACTCCGTTCCCGGAACCATATAAATTATGTGAAAGAAAGTTAAAATCTGGGCCTTGAATATGATGTAACAATAAGGCTCATTATTAATTGAATAGAATAATGTATGTAATTTTTTCACATCTCTCGGCCGTGATCGCTCCCTTTTTAGTAACTGATCTCAACAGCTTTAAAATGCTACAAATGCATTTGGAACCAAAGTGAGCTGTATCATTAACATACTAGGCACAGTTAGAAGAGTTTACATCTTTAGCTTATTAGATTTGTAGGCCGAACTAAAAGTACGTATTGAGTATAATTCTGTCCCAACAATATTACTAATTTAATTCACTTAGAATACTTTTACCCTTGTTATGCAAAAATGACTTCATTTCAGCCAATTCGGTGACTGTGCCTGTTATTTTTGGAAAGATTGGCTATGAGGCCTTTGGAAAGATAAATTCGTGCAGTGCATTGAACCGCATTTGTTATCTATGTCAGTAAGGCAGTGTGATCATTCCAGATTTTAGCTCATAGCTGCCTAAACACCTATGCAACACAAATTGATGAGAAACTTTAAGCTCACCATGGACTCTGGTTAATGGTCGTACAAGGTACAAGATCAAAGCTATCCTTTTGTCAACAAGTATAATTATAGCATCGGTGAGGACAGGGAAAGTATTAACTATTAAGAACAGAGAGATACCGGACATCTTTTGTCTCAGAAACTTTACATAGACTTCGCAGTCGGGATGCACTGTTTATTCTATAGTTAATAAGATAATTAATTATGTGGCTATTATAATGTTTATATGTAAATTTGTTAACAAATTTAAAACAATCTAGTTCGATAAAGATAAAGACTAGAGATAAACCTGTGCAATGAGACTAGAAGAGAGATTGGGATTTGTGTAAATTTAGACAGTCTACAATGTCGGATTTAAATTAAGAACCTATTTTCAATAACAAAGATGTAATAGAATCTTCAGCTTTTAAACATAGGTTAATGTTGTCAATTCGCTCTTGGATTTTCTAAGATGCGCATTCAGCTGCTGGAAGCCTATGTGAAAGACTTGAACGAACAGAATGAGATGCTGGTACAGATGGTGGAGGAAGCCACCGTCACTAAGGTAAACACCTTAGGATGTCTTTTTTTCTTAGAAAGAAGAGGAGATACAGAGAAATAGAGAAAAAAATAAAAAAGGGAGAGAGAGAGATAGAGAGAGAGTGGGGTGATGGAGGAGAGAGACAGACAGAGAGCAAAACAAAGAGAAGATAGAGAACAAAAAGAATTTCAAAGTTCTCCTCTCTCTCTGTATATATACAAAGAGAGAGGAGAGAGAGATAGATAGATAGATAGATAGATAGATAGATAGATAGATAGATATATAGATAGATAGAGAGATAGAGAGAGAGAGAGGTAAAGAGAAGGAGGAAGGGGAGGACGAGGGGGAAGAGGAGGACTTAAAAAACTAGCTTCAAAAACAAAATGAGTCATATGACAACAATTTTCTTATAAAACTCCGTATCCCGAACCATATCAATAATAATTCTTATTTGAAAGAATGTTAAATCTGAATCTTGTGTATGATGTAACAATAAGGCTCATTATTAATTGAATAGAATAATGTATGTAATTTTTTCACATCTCTCGGCCGTGATCGCTCCCTTTTTAGTAACTGATCTCAACAGCTTTAAAATGCTACAACTAATATTAGTTACAAAATTGCATTCCTATTAGTTTTAGCATTTCCAGGAAATTTGTTATGAGCTCTCCCTGCTCTAGTACTAGGTAACACGAGCAGCTCCAGACTATCTTGACCTGGAGGTGTGGGTGGAGAGAGAGAGAGAGAGAGAGAGAGAGAGAGAGAGAGAGAGAGAGAGAGAGAGAGAGATGGACTCATTTATCACTCGTTAGGTAACATTAAAAATATCTCATCTGCAATTTTCGTTAAATTTAAGATTACGTCTAGAACATTTTTTATCTGGACAGAAGAATCAGTAAAAAAAAAAGACTGCAGACACTGACAGACTGATCATAACTTTAACTAAAATTAGGATTATTGGACTAGTTGTAGATCTTTATAAGTCCTAACATTTTTGTAAACGTTTTTCTTAAAAGCAATTTAATGGAGACGTTTAAATGTCACCTCAAGCAATATTAATTTGCTTAAGATACAGATACAACGAGTGGGAGTAGTGGTCTTTATAGGTTTACTGAAAAGACATACTGTTGTGTTTATTCTGGGCATAATTATTACAAGTTTTAGATATTAGTTGTTTTTGTTTATCATGATTATAATTGGTGCAAGCGACTTTTTTCTAACCATGTGACATTAATTTCATTTTTAATTTATGCCCTCTCTCATAGTTCAATCATAGTTCTTTAAAAAGGGTGACATCTTTTTAGACTATAAAAAGTTCATGTTCTATAAACAATCATTAGCGATTTTTTAAAGTAAGAAACCTTTACGTAAGTAAGATACCCTGATCTACTAGTTTCCTATTCATTTGGTAAGAAGATTTTACGTAAGTTGGCTACATTAATCTATCAAACTCTTTCATAAACAGTGAAGTGTTTGAAGAATACCCGAACTGTTTCGTATCAAATATCACGTCAATCTTACCTTTAACATTAAACGTACTATGCAGCATCCATATTTTTTTAAATACTTGTATGTTTGGCTAAGTTGACTAAATCTAAGTTTTGTTGTATTGTATATTTGTACTTAGTGTTTCTTTTTCTAACTCTCCCTCTTTGTTCTCTTTTGAAATCCATTTTTTGCTACTTTTACTGTTATTTCCTTCTCTATCTTTGAATCATTAATTTCATTCTTTTTATTGATCTTTGACTCTTGTAATGTTGTATTTCTTTTATCTTTTATCCTTTCTCTCTTTCTCTCTTTCTTTTTCACTCAACGTTAATGTTAATCAACCTTATAATCGGAGAAAAAACTCTTTTATGAATAGCAACACCTATTTTGTATATACAAACAACTGGGAAAAAGAACAGTATGGCAATACCAATTTTTTTCTGAAATTAACTATTACTTAGCAGTATGGCTAACATAGAATACTTTTAAAATATTTAATAATAAAATAATTAAATGCGTTACTGAAATCAAATGTTTCCTTTTCTTGTCGTGTTTAAAGATCAATGAACTAACAAGTATTTGTTTCGGGCTTTTGTCATAAATGCTTGATCATTTCATTTGTACATAAAAGGATGACCTTAGCTATAAAGGCAAGCAAAAGCAGCAGCAGCTCCAAAAGGTCAAGGACATCCTGGCGCAAGCGAACGATGAGCTAGACTGCGAACGGGAAAAGTCAACGGCCTTGAACTGTGAAGTGTCCAATCTGAAGAAGGAAAACTCGCGCCTCTGTAGGAATCTGGAAGAAGTCTGCAAAGAGGTAAGGAGGAGGATGTTCATACCTATGTGAGGTTTGGTTTGTTTGTGTTTTCAATGTAGTATTAACAAAAGTACGTTAAACAAGACCAGTTGATTCGTATGTTCTGTCTTTACTGGCGTGCGGCTGGGTTGTTATAGGCAGGTGGTAACTACCACCATCTAACAAGTAGCAGTATAAAATACACGTCCAACGTCAGCCAAATCAGCTATTTCGCGGATGGATACGGAAATTAATGTTTGACAATAGTATAATGTACTTACCTTGTAAGATTTTTGTATGGAGAAGTGAGTGACCGAACAGGGGGACACAGTGGTTGGAACCCTGCAAAGCATGCTTAAATCTAGATCGAAAATAAAAACGTTTTTCTTGTTTGTTACAAATTGTTATGGTCCTATCATTTTGTAGGTTTGTGTCTTTGGACCTGTAGAAAGGATATTTGGAGGAGCGAGTCTTGGCCGATATGTGTGGGGATGTGTTAACCTCAAACGTTAGTACTGTGTAGGCGATATCGTGGGCGGATCCCAAAACGAAAGTTTGACAATTTTATGTGCTGCCATACATGAGACTAGGTGGGGAGACCTGGACTTCCTTCATAGTTGGTCACATTATACTGACACTGACCCGTCAAGTTACAGTTGACGAAATCGGACAAACAAATTTTTGGAACAATCATGGGTTTCGAACCCCCCTATTATTACAACATATTATTATTTTAGCACACCCGGAGGACAAAATTAGGGGTAACCGGTTAGAATATGCTTGAATCTAGGTGTTACAAAAAGAGCGTTTTCGATGATTATGTTCTCTATATGGTTTGACGTCTCCTAGCTTATACGGCGATGGGTCCTACGATTGGCGTCTGGCAATTTTACATGCTGCCACACACGAGACAGGGCGGGGATACCATCTCAGATGGTCACATTATACTGACACCGACCCAACCAGTTACAAGGGACGAACATGGACAAATAAATCGGCTGATCGTGGCATTAGATCCGCGGACCTCCTGACCTGGAAACCAACGGTCTACCACTTGAACCCGTTCGATACGTTAAACAAGACCAGTTGATTGGTATGTGCTATTTTTACTAGCGTTCAACTGAGTGAGTGATTAGCAAGGATTACAGACAAGTGACTTACGTTTGGCGGCAGTCGTTATAGATAGGTCGCAGCTATCAGCACATGGAAAGTAATAGTATAAAATACACGTATAGAGCTATACCACACTAAATGTCCAACAGCAGCCACTAGGCTATTTCGGAGTTAATTACGAAGAATAATATAAGACAATATTTTTAGGCCCATTTAACCCTGTATGAAGTTTGTGTGGCGAAGAAATGATCAAACTTGGGTGTTTTTGTTACTGCTTAGAGTCCAACGTCAGTTACATAGGCTTTATTATGGTCAACGCTTAAGAATACGTCTGACACGTTTACGTGCTGCCGCACAGAGACAGAGCAGGGATACCATCACTCTGTTCAGCAGGCCACATTCAACTGACACAGACTAAAACCCAGTTAAGGAAAAGTCGACAGAGAATGGTTCGAACCAAGGACCTCCTGCATGGAAAGCTGATGTTCTACTCAGGGAAACCGCGCCCCCCTGCGTATGTCATCAACGTCCAATGTCAACAAAATCAGCTATTTCGCTAATGGATGCGATGATTAATGTTTGGAAATATTATAAGGTACACTAACCCTGTAGGAGGGATTTATGGAGAAGCGAGTTACCGAACTTAAGGACATGATCATTAAAACACTGTATGAAGTGTTTGAATCTAGATTGAAAAAAAAAAACAACCTTTTTGTTTGTTTGTTTGTTTGTTACAATTTGTTATGGTCCTATCATTCTGTAGGCTTGTGTCTCTGGACCTGTAGAAAGGATGTTTGGAGAAGTGAGTCTCTGCCGCGATGAGTTCAGTTGTGTTGGTTTAACCTCAAACGTCAGTGCTAAAGAGACTATATCGTGCATGGGTCCCAGAACGGAAGTCTGACAATTGTACGTGCTGCAACGCACGAAACGGGGCCGAAAGACCTGTAGTTTTGTCACAGGCGGTCATATTATACTGACACCGACCCATCTAGTTTCAGGGGACAACATTGAACCAATAAATTGACATGCTTCGTTCTAGATTGAAAATTAAGAATTTTTGCGTTGTTTGTTATAACCTATTAACATTTTAGCAAAACTGGGCCAGAATATGCTTGAATCTAGATGTTGAAAAGAGGGATTTCCTAAAAAAGTGTTGTTGCTGTTATTTTTTTTGGAGCAATCAGCTATTATTTATATTTTTCTCGCTCCCTCTTCGTCTATCTGTCTCTTTGTCTGTCTGTCTTTCTGTCTGTCTGTCCCTTTCTCTCTTTCTCTCTCTCTCTCTCTCTCTCTCTCTCTCTCTCTCTCTCTCTCTCTTTGTGACCCTGTAGAAAGGATGTCTGGAGGAGCGAGCGGCCGAACTGGAGGACATGATTGGTAAAACCCGGCAAGACATGATGGAACTGGAGAGGCAGATGGACTGCGCCGCTAGGGAGGCAGCTGATTTGGAGTGTTGGTACGTGGGCTGGAGAGAGAGAGAGAGAGATAGAGAGAGAGAGAGATAGAGAGAGAGAGAGAGAGAGAGA
>RQTK01000484.1:82061-107061 GCA_003991915.1 Elysia chlorotica
AAGAGAGAGAGAGAGAGAGAGAGAGAGAGAGAGAGAGAGAGAGAGGGAAGAGAGTGAGTAAGTAAACATAGAAACATTACAGACATAGCGGAGGATTAAGAGTAAAACATTTTTGTGTGTGAGGAGAGACAGAGAATAGATAGAGAAAATAAAGAAAGAGACAGAGGGAGAATGAGAAAGTTAGATAGAGAGAGAGAGAAAGTTTTACAATCATCAAACATTTTTGGAGAGCTATGAATTCTCACAGAAGACACCTACTGAATCTTTGACGTAACGAAAAGACAATTGTATTATTATTCAACTGGTGCTAAACTAGCGAGCTGACTACCACATAAAACTATAATTAAGTCATGTGATAAAAATATCTTTGGTCATAGAAACAAATTTCTCTTTTCTTTAAAAGCTTCGTAGGTCTCAAGAAATTTAATATAAAGCGACGGGTCCTCATGACGAGGTACTTGAGACTTCGTCAATTACATTTAATGATACAGACCCAACCAGTTAAGCAGTTAAGAAAAGACACTGTCGCCAGAGCGGGGTTTGAACAGCAGAGCTATCGCCTCAAAATCCAATGCTCTTACTCTTAGTAAATTTAATGCTCTAACAATATTCATATTTCCCATGAGATAATCATCTTCTACGTTGAATTTATCTATTTTTAATATGTCTGTGTGTGTTTGTATTTGTGTGTGTGTGTGTGTTTTTTTTTTTTAATAAATGAACAGTAAAAATAGAGCTACATTCATGCAAAGCTTCAAGAAGATTGGTGAGTAGTTAATACTTTTTCGTTGAAATGTTTTCTATTTAATCCTCAGTTTGAGGGAAAGCAAAAAGGAAATTGAGAGGTTAACCTCGGATAACTGCAAATTGGAAAAGGAAATAGGTCGCCTCGAGGAAGAGCTTTGCTGCTCTCAACAAAGGGTAATCAATATTCAAAAGCTTAAAATCAATAATGTAAAAAAAAAATACTCCATTAATTTTAAAAAGAATCTTTAAATGTACGAGAAATCTCATTGGACATGGCTCTGCTGAAGGGTATTTCTATACCGTTAAGGGTAACGAGACAAATGGCCGTAATTTTATGAGATACCACACAGAGACAGTTCGGAGAGAACAAAACGCATGTCTCTGCTAGTCATAGTATATTGGCACCGTTTCAATCAGTAGTGCGCGAAATCGGGCGTATCAATTTTCAACCAATTGCAGGTTTCGAACCGGAGACGTCCCGATTGTAAGACACACTCTCATGCCGCGCCCTGTCCCTTCTCAAACTGATCACTTGTTTTATCCAATTTCAACTTTGCTACCAACTGCCTGATATTTGTAAATTATTCCTTTTTTGTGTACTGACAAGGGCTCGATAAAGCCGAAACGTTTTATATGTTGGTGACTGCTAGAACATAATATGTTGTTGTTGTTGTCGTTGTTATTGTCGTCGTTGTTGTTGTTGTTGTTGTTGTTGTTGTTGTTGTTCTTCTTCTTCTTCTTCTTCTTCTTCTTCTTCTTCTTCTGCTTTTTCTTCGTCTTATTTTTTATTAGTAGTATTACTATCGTATTCGCACAAGCATCATCATTATGCCATCCATTTTAAATTGCAGGAGAGCGAGCTAGTGCAGAAGAATAAGGAGCTCTTTGAAGAGATAAACTGCCTCCGCTGCACCATTGAGAGAAAGGAGGAAGACATTCGCGAGTAAATAGATTTGGAGGGCTTTTTGATTATCTAATTTTGTTAATCAATGATGCTATCTTAAATAGTGTATAGGAATGTGGACAAAAGCTCATTTACGAGACCCAAAGCTCAATTCCGATTGTATAATCCTGATCCACAAGAGCCAATATTAAGCTGTTTTTTATGTTTAAAATGTATTTGTAATCAATGGCATAGTATTGTGGAATAACAATGACAGATATACATTACTGTAAAGAGGGATAGAAAGCTACAGCACATCGTATTTCTTCAAAAAAGATTATAATGGCACTACATTTATGGCTAAACCGTGCTTGCGTTTAAGGCTGGGAGTGGTATACTAAGGTTTGATCGTGTGACATTCATATTCTTATGATATAGTGTTGTTCCTTCGTGTAATAACTATAATCATTGTTTATTTATATTTTTGTTGGAGCATATAAAATACTTATCGTTATGACGTATTATTGATGATGTCGCTCGTGTAACATTTATATTCTTATAGCGTATAACGTTTGTAGTGTGTAGAACACTTATTGTTATTGTATATTTTTTATGACTCGATCGTATAACATACTTATTATAATTGTATAATTAAATTTCGATTGTGCACAAATCATATTTACATGCTATATTATGGTTTGGTCGTATAACATACTATTGTAAAAGAAAATTAATAGTTGCTTTTTGTTATGGTATATAATGAATAGATCGTGCGGTATACTTATTTTCATGGTATACAATCGTTCTGTCGTGCAACATTCATTTTCTTATGTCATACACATATTGCAGTTCAATTTTGTCACACGATTATTGGTACTGTACATTATGGTTCAATCGAGTAAAAAACAAATGTGAACGGTAAATAATGATTGCATAGTGCACCATCCTTTTTGTTATAGTATAATATAGATATATCGTGTGGTATACTTATAGTCATGGTATACAATGATTCGGTCGAGCATACATGTATTACGGTTCGATTTTGTCACATAGTTATTGGTATTGTAGCAATAGGGGGCCGTTACTGTTACACTATATTGTTGTGATTATGATTGGATCGTGTAACATACTAATGTAAATGATAAATAATGGTTTTTGTTATGGTATAATATAGATATATTGTGTGGTATACTTATAGTCATGGTATACAAAATTTCTGTCGTGCAACATTGATATTCTTATGTCATACATGATTTACGAGTTGACTTTTCCTTTCACAATAAAGTTAATGGTATTGCATATTATGGATGGATCGTGTAACAAACAACTGTGAACGGTAAATAATGGTTTCAATATTTTACATGCTTCTTGTTATGGTATATTATAGATAGATCGTGTGGTGTACTTATTGTTGTGGTATAGGTGACATTCATATTCTTATGTCATACATGTATTACGATTCGAATTTATCACAATAAAGTTATTTGTATCGCATATTATTGATGTATCATGTAACAAAACCCATTGTTTTCCAGCCTGCACTGCCAGAACGAGCGGCTGAACATAGATCTGGAGTGTGCAGACCAAAAGCTCAGCCACTGCAGCATAGCCCTGGAGGAATGCACTGTCAAGAACCAACACCTATCCCAGGACTTAGCTGCTCTCGGGAACAAGGTGAAGTGTTTGGGGGCATTCATTTTTGAGGTTTTCGTAGATATCTATTTAATTGAAGTCATTTTTAAGTCACTATAAGTATTTTTCAAAAAAAAAAAAAAAGAAAACACCACCAAAAAGTAACACAAAAATGATACAGGATCGCCAAAAAGGATAGACGTCGTAGAGACCCACGGGTATAATAAACGATACGGAGGGGAATGATATCCCCTTCCCATCACATTTAGCTATTCATCGCCCATGTTCTTGCCAAGAATAGACTAGGCACGCTAACCACCTATTGCCGGCTACATGAGAATGGATCTCTTGGTTTAATATTTTTTGCTTAGCATCTCTATCTTTCCATACTTTCTTTTTTCTATGTCCTTATTTTCTTTGCACTCTTTCTTTCCATCCACATCATTAGATCAGTGCTATTTGTCTAATATTATGATATTAATTTTATGAATTGTTCGGTCTGTATGTATTCTGTGTACAAATATATTACCTCTCCTCAAACTTTTTCCTTTGATTGTCGAATTTTCTTTATTTGTATCCCCCCATCTCTCTCTCTCTCTCTCTCTCTCTCTCTCTTTCTCTCTCTCCCTCTCTGTGAGGTCAGTGGTTCGAGCCCCGCTCTAGCCACTTCGTCCCATATTGGATGAACCTGTGCCCTTTCAATGTGACTGGCTGAGACAGAGTTACGGTGTCCTCGTACTGTCTCTGTGTGGCAGCACATAAACCTATCAGACTTTTGTTTTGTGTCCGGTCCACATATAAACTATGTAATGCTTACTATGGACGCTAAAAAATAACACACACATTCTCTCTCTCTCTCTCTCTCTCTCTCTCTCTCTCTCTCTCTCTTCGCCCCCTTTCCTCCTTTCTACATATCGCCTTCCATCACCCTTTTTGTCCTTTCTTTAAGTATATCCCTCACTTCTCTCTCTTTCTCACCCACTCCCTTTTTCTTCTATTTACAACATTTACTCCATGACTAACGCAATACAGTTTACCTAATCTCACAAGTCTTTCTTGACCCACACTCGTTTGTTACTCACCCATACCAATCATTTAAACAGATGGATGAACTAGAATGCAGATACCAGAATTTGGATCAGGAATACTGTGATTATCAAAAGTGTCATAAATACAGTAACCAAGAGGTTAGTACCTTAGTACCTATATAATTAGCAGATCCTGGCCAAAGTTTACAATAATTTATAACTATTATGCAGATTTAAGATTGTCACGTAAGTTTGGAAAACTCAGTAGCTTAATACTAAAAAGATTTTTAAGTCAAGCCAAACTATAACTGTCCACAGTTAAAAATTGTTATGATTTTAACGTATACATCAAACAAGATACCAATATGTGGTGTGATAGAGATGTGAAACAAAATAAAGTGTAATTACCTTAACTTCTTTATACCTGATGTTGGTACGATTATGATCTAAATGTTGATATGATTGCGATGTTGATGTGATTCCGTACAACTGCTAAACTAGTTTGCCTTATATTAAATTAGTGTACGCCAAAACTTGACTCAATGTTTCTAACGCGTTTCTGCTCACAGCTCCTATTGCTTATTATATTATGCATTCTTTTATTTAATAAGATTTAGATATAACCATAAATTGAGGCAAACTTAAAAGCTTATTGTAGACACTATAAGGTTGCAACGTTTAGTAAAACGGGTGGCATAACTTGCATTTTCCCTAAAAAATGAATAATTAAATAAATCTCATTATATCTTATATTATCTTATCTTATCTACTCTTTCCTTGTGCTTTCTTCCCCATCACTAAACCTGGCAGTACGAAGACCTGGAGGACAAGATGCTCTGCTACAAGAACAAGCTGTCCGAGTGCGACTGCTGCCTGGAGGAGAAGCTGGCGGTCATCAGAGACATGGAGACCGAGCTGTGCTGTGTCAAGAATTCCCTGCTAGATGCTCAGGACGACCTCAAGCAAGCACAGGACAAGGTGATTTTATATGTTGTTATTTATGGCGGTTTTTTTATTGGAAGTGATGCACCAATGCGCGAAGCTGGTAGTCAGGTATGTACACAATAAATACTAGATCTAGAAGCCTTACTGATTTCTTAGAGCATAGGTTGAGTTTGTTTCCTATCGTCCTATGTCACCAGCAAGACTATAGTTATATCAGACAGGTAGCAAGTCTAGCGTTTGGTAATTTTAGATGACGTTACCCAGAAATAGTGTGGAGATAGGAGACGAGCTCTAGTGTGTCCAGAATTTACTGGACGACCTCAAGCATGCACAGGACAAGGTGACACGTTGAAGTTTCTTTGGTTCAGTCTAGCGGTTTCTGTGCCTCCGCTCTTTTGCCGAAGTTTCTTTGCTAAAAGGTAAAGGTTGACTCGAGTTGATTAAGTTTCCTACGTCCAATGTCAGCGGAATGGTTATACAATGAACGGGTCCCAAGACTAACGACTGACAATGTTTTTTGTGGTAACCATAAAGATTTAGTTACGTTGGTTTCTTGAGGTTCAACAAGGTTATATCCTGGA
This sequence comes from Elysia chlorotica, assembly GCA_003991915.1. Classification (NCBI taxonomy): domain Eukaryota; kingdom Metazoa; phylum Mollusca; class Gastropoda; family Plakobranchidae; genus Elysia; species Elysia chlorotica. Next base: position 87,878 of record RQTK01000484.1, read on the forward strand.
CCGGTACCAAACAGTGCGGGGACAAAACTAGAAGGCTAGACGGGCAACATAAAGATTTAGTTACGTTGGTTTCTTGACCGGTACCAAAACTAGTGTTTGAAATTTTTTACGTGCTGCCACACAGAGACTGTGCGGAGACAAAACTAGAAGGCTAGACGGGCAAGATATGCTGGTTCAAGAACTCACTGTTAGACATGCAGGACGACATAAAAAAATAACAGGACAAGGTGACACTTACAAGATATTTCGGTAATCGGTAACACAACAATAAACACAATGTCTACATTTTGAAAATTGAGCGTAATACATAATTTTGTTTCAGATTTGCTGTCTAGAGAACCGTATCTCTCAGATGGAGGCTGACATATGCCATTTGGAAAAGGAGAAATGTTGTCTCGAGCAGGATCTTGCAGACGCTGATCAAAAGATCGATTGTCTTGAGAAAGAAATAAAAATCAAGTAATTTAAATCAATCGATAAAATGTTGCCAAACTAAAACATTAAATTTTAAAGAAAAAATAGATTGTCTTGAGAAAGAACTATTCAATCGATAAAATGTTGCCAAACCCAAATATTAAGTTGAAAACAAATCAATTGTCTTGAGAAAGTACTAAAAACAAGTAGTTCATCGATAAAATGTTGCCAAACTCAAATATTAAATTGAAAAAAAAAAGATTGTCTTGAGAAAGAACTAAAAAAGTAATTCAATAGATAAAATGTTGCCAAACTCAAATATTAAATTGGGAAAAATTAGTAATTCAATCGATTAAGTGTTGCTAAACTTAAATATTAAATTAAAAACATATCGTTTGTCTTGAAAAACAACTAAAAATCAAGTAATTCAATCGATAAAATGTTGCCAAACTGAAATATTAAATTGACACCAATTATGATGATATAATTTGCGTACATTTTAAATTTGTATTGCTTAAATTTTCTTAATTTTTTTTCTATTTTCTTTTCTTTTTTAAATCTTTTCCTTGACTAGTACACATGAGTTTATCTCCCCAAAATGTCTAGCGTCTTTCACACTGTCTTTATCTATTTGTCCCACTTTTAACTTCGGATTTCCTCCCTCACATTCTCTCTAACTATCAAGCCGTAACTTGCTCCTGCTATTTTCTTTCTTCCTTTTTCTGTATTTCGATGCCGATCATTCTTTTGCTCTCTCTCCTCTCTGTCTTCTTTCTGTTTATTAACTAATATAGTCAATTGTTTGACAATTAGTGTACACCTTAGGTTGTGCCAATTCATACAAATAGAAGACCACTAGACGGATACAAATAGAGATGGTAATGCTTTCTTCAGAGTTGAAAAATGGTCAATACCTCATTTAATTTTTCTACACCCACTAGCAGCAATCCTTTATGACCACATTCCAATTAAATACTCTCTGAGACAATCTTTGTATTATTTATTGCTGAAATTACCAAGTTTACTACGCAAAGAAACAACATTCTTTCGCAATATCTTAAAAGAAAACTATAATTAATTGCGTTTTTTCCTAAACCAAATAACTCGATAACCACTGGCACAGAGAGCGGGACTTGAAGGAGACTCTGAACCAGGGTAACCAAGACTTAAAGGAGTGTGAAAATGCCCTGGACGACAAGGAATGCCTCATCAGGGAGTGGAAGAACGCCTGTGAAACCCGGGAGAAGGAGGCAATGGAGCTTAAATGTACACTGGAGGACACCGAAAATAAGGTCTAGTTCTGTACTTAAATGCTAGTGAAACTGGGGTTGTCTTAGACCAGAAGACCCATATAAGATATTATATACTTTATAATTTATGGTGTATTTTTAGAGTTTTTTTTTTCAGGAAAATAAACTACTTCATTTTCAAGTAATCATTTGTCTTTTAAAGAATGCATTCAGAACAATTACTAGGTTGATAAGAATATGAAAAAGTGAAAACAGGCATTGTGAATTTTTGAACAGTGTGCTTATTAGGCCCAATCAGTCCAAGGGCAGCACATTCTCTTTTTTATTTGGTCAAAGAAAAAAATGATGGTTGACTAATAAGATGGAAAATCAGCTAAACCTTATTTTTCAAATTTGTAGTTGTTAGGGCTTTGAAACCCACAGAAAAGGAGCATTTTTTTATCTTGAGGTCTTCAAATGTTTACTGGAAATAGTTCAAAGTATTTATAATGACGCAAATAGGTTTTAGATCTCACGATAGTTATACTTATAATTATATGCCCCTTCCGCCCGGAACACACACACACCCAAGACGTGTGGGCTTCAGGGAGAGCTGCGGTGTTGTCAACATTCTTAAGAAAAGTGTACTGGAAACACTTAAAACTAAAAACCCAATAAACCATTTAGATTGTCACAATAATTTTCCCACACCACCATATTTCCCCCTCCCCCCCCCCCTCTCCAGATGTGTGGGCCTCAGAGAGAGCTGCGGCGTTCCAGACATGTGTACTGAAAACATTTAAAACTAGAAACCCAATAAATGATTTTAAATCTCAAAAGTATTTTCCCACACCACCACTCCCCTTAAAAATGTATACTGGAAATACTTAAAAGTATAAACACAATAATATAATTTGTAAACTCACAATTAAACCACAATACCATCGCTTCCCTTTCCCCCAGATGTGTGGGCTGCAAGAAGAGCTGCGGTGTTGCCAGAACGAACTGTTCTGCTTGAAGGATGATCTGTGTCAGACGCAGAACAACGTAAGTACTGGGCTCTTGGTCCTGAAGACATGTGCGTGCTTCAGAATCCTAGAGCAGAACATGTCAGTAATTTAAGACAATAAATGCCGAGGCCCGACTATGGTCATCACTCAGAAAGCGATAGTGCTCCGCTTGAAGTATGATCTGTGTCAGACGTAGAATAACGTAAGCAGTGGGCTCTTGGTCCCGAAGACGTTTGTGGGTGCCTTAGTATTCTAAAGTAGTACATAATATAAAAAATAATATAAAACAATAAATTCAGAGGCCCAACTATGGTCAACACTCAAAAAGCGGTAGTGCTCAGCTTGAAGGATGACCAGGCTCCGACGCAGAACTGCGTGAGTAGTGTGTTTTTTTTAATCCTGCCAACTTTGTGGGTACCTAAGAAAGGAAGGGGGCGGATAAGCTGGGTCAAGAACGTCGAGAACTCCACTGGTATGAAAAACAACGAGGGCTGCGAGATTGCGCTTGCACGAGAAAGATGGAAGACCACGGCATCAAACCTCTGAAAAGAGAACTAACGCTGGCTGGCTCACTGAGGAAACCTGGGTGTTTGATTCGAGTTTGAATTTCTTGCTTAGCGTCCAACGTCAGCACTTTATAGGCTATATTGTGGCCAGATCCCAAGACTACCGTCTGGGATTTTCACTGCCGTCACATAAAGACGATGATACCATCCTGTCTGAGCCGGTAACATTAAACTGACACGGACTCAAGTCGTAGGGAACAATTTTGCGAACCAAGGGCTTTCCGATTGGGAGACCAACGCTCTACCTATTGGATCACCTCTTGTAAAGTGATAAGGGCGGAGTCGCTTGCGTGTATACACAGGTAAAAATGTCTAAAGAGGTTTCCTTCGCCGACAGCATGGGCAGGATGAAATATCGTTAAAAACTTTAAATCTAATGTATATAATGCCATATTTCATTTTTAAAATTCGAAAGAATCAAAATATTCTCGGGGTGAGATTGGACATTATACAACTGAAATGACGAAGTATGTGTGTGCGATAATTATACACATGTTATCCTATAATTTTGGTTCCTTGTGTTTCTAAAAACAATGTGATCAAAATAGAAACAAAATCCAACATAATCAACAAACGACAGTAATATAACAACAGCAACAGCAACAACAACAACAATAATAACAACTAACACCACCACCATCACCATCACCACCACCACAACAACAACAACCACCCCCATTACCACCACCACCACCACCACAACAAAAACAACAACCTCAACAACAATAACAACAACAACAATTATTATAATAACTTTAAACTTACTCGCACACATCATTTGAGTTAAACTTAGTAGCCGAAGCAACCAAAATCCACCAATGATTAATATATCTCTAATCTCCTGGCTCTAGTTGTCTGAACTGAGGTCTGAGAGGGACAAGCTTCGCTCGGACCTGGCCGAGGCGTGCAGCATGTACAACACCATCGTTAAGAGGGCGGAGGCGTTGGATGCTGAGCTTTGCGCCTTCAGGAGGAGGAACGAAGAGCTAGAGGTGAGTGAGTGAGTGGGTTAGTATTTTAACGCCAAACGGCAGTAATATATGTGAGGCAAACAGGGTGAATCAGGCGTCAATTGGAAGAATTATATTATATATTATTTATCAAGCTAAAAGTGCACTTTCGGGGGTTGAAAAACGTATATCTCTAAGTCTAGCGTTTTTAGAACCAGAGATAATGGATTTTATTTGGAAATGAAAGAGGTCAATATAGAGAAGTTTTTCTTTGTTTGGAGGGCTCTAGCTCAAAAGTTATATAAGAAACTTGTACGTGATCCACCCTGGTTGCCTCACATAGGATATATTGTAGTCATAGAACACCGCCGTCAAGAGGGCAGAGGCTCCTGCGCCTTCGAGAGGAGAGCTGTAGGTGGGCGAGTGAGTAAGTGAGTTGGTTTAATAACACCCAACGTCAGTACTACTATGTAGACTAAATTTTGGACGTACAACACGATCACCAAGAGGGCGGCGACGCTGGACGCTGAGCTTTGCGCCTTCTGGAGGAGGAACGAAGAGCTAGAGGTGAGTGAGTGAGTTGGTATCTTAACGCCAAACGTCAGTAATATACAATCGTTTTGACAATCGTGTTTTATGACTACAATATATCCTATATGAGGCAACCAGTAGGTGAAAGAGTTGGTTTTTTGTTTAGTGTCCACCGTCAGCGTTATAATTATAGACTAGTTTGTAAGTACAACCAGTCCTCAAGCAGGTGGAGGGGTTGGACGCAGAACTTTTAGGAGGAGGAACGAAGAGCTACAGGTGAGTAAGTTGGTGAGGTAGTTTCTGTACGCCCAAGGTTAGCAGGATATAGTCTGTATTAGCGTTGACGTACAACACGATCGCCGAAAATCGGAGGAGGAACGAAGAGCTAGAGGTGAGTGATAAAGATGGCATCTTAACGCCCACCGATAGAACAAATTAGGCTATGTTGTTGACACGATCGTCAGGTAGGTGGAGGTCCTGGACGCCCAGAACTGTGCTTCAGGAGGAGGAACGATGAGTTGAAAGTACCATACAGCGCAATGTGGGGAAAGACAAAAAAATGGGTTGTAAATATACCCCCCCCTCTCTCTCTCTCTCTCTCTCTCTCTCTCTCTCTCTCTCTCTCTCTCTCTCACACACACTCTCTCTTTTAAACCCTCTTCCGCTGGACGCAGAGATCTGTGCCTTAAGGAGGAGACACGAAGAGCTAGAGGTGAGTTGGTTAACGCCCAGCGATATCACAATGTAGGTTATATTGTTGACATACAAGAGGATCGCCAGGTAGGTGGAGGTCCTGGATGCCCAGAACTGTGCTTCAGGAGGAGGAAGGGTGAGCTAGATGTACTGTAGTGCGCGACAGGGGAACGACGAAAGAGAATGGGAGTAAATATTAAGGAATAAACGATTTCGTATGTTCTTATGCAATCGTGCTAAAAATTGTTCTCTCTTTCTCCCTCCATCCCTCTTGCTCACTCATTCTTTTAAACCCTCTTCCGCTGGACGCCGAGATCAGCGCCTTTAGGAGGAGAAACGAAGAGCTTAGAGGTGAGTCATTAAGTTTAGGCTATATTGTTGACATGCAGTACGATCCTGAACAGGACGGAGGCGCTGAACCTATATGCCTTCAGAAGGAGGACTGAAGAGCCAGAGGTGAGTGAGTAAGTTGGAATCTTAAAAGCGGTGTGGCTATATTGTGATCATGCCAATTTTGATTGCTGCTTTAGACGTACAAGGTGTATATATCACCAAGACTTCTTTCTCACCCAGTCATATTTATAATGCTGACATCGACCTAATCGATCTAGGGACGAAGTCGGACCAACAAATTTTGTCTGATAGTGAGTTTCGAAACGGCGACTTTACGATGGGGAGACCAAAGCTCTGCCAATTGCGCCAGTCCATCCCCAAAAGAGTTAGATGGGGAAAGAAGAAAAAGAGTGTTCCCAACTTTTCGTCTATCTCTTTCTCTGTCTACCTTTCTCTATGCATATCTGTCTGTCTGTCCCTTCCCTCATTGTTTAAATCATATCAAATGTATGTACCTGCCTTTTTGGCATCTATTTGTTTTTATTCTTTCCTGTGTATTATTTTCTTTTCGCTATGTCCTTTTCGTGTTATGTCAATCTTACTTTTTTGTATCTCTACGAGCTCAACCTTGATAACTTCTTTTAGTTCACTAATCCCAAATCTCGGTGTTCTATTTTACATCCTCCGAGTATTTCTTTTCTTTTTCTGTGAAATTCTGCTTATCAACAAAGACTTTTCGAAGCTTTGAAAATCTAATCATTACCTTTTATTCCTTTCTACAGGAAAAGGTGAGAGATCAACTAACAAAATAATAAAGACGCCTTCGCCGCCCAAAAACATAATGGAATTCTAGTGTACTGCAAAAAATATAAGTGTTTTATTTATTTCCTATTCCATGTGTCGTTGCTTAGAACTCTATTGACAACATTGCGTAGAAATATATTGATAAAAATGTCTTTTGAAATGAGATGCATTATATTTTCTTAAACGAAGTAAGCACTCGATGCCTTTTGCGACAAAGATAGAGGTTGATTTCAACAGGATGGCATTGAACTGTGTACGCTTTTATTACACGATAGGCTAATTTTGTTAGAAAGAGGGTGGTAAGTACAATGTTAAGGTAAGCTTACGACCCGTCTTAAGATATGCGAATAAGAAGGCTTACGACGAGTTGTAAACTACCGCGACGTTGTACTTATCACCTAAATTGAAGATTTCATGTATTTTGTACACCATGTGAATGATTTCAAAACAATTATATTCTCTTACGTAGGCAAGCGTATGTTTTGTAATATGTCGGGTCAACAAAAAAATCAGAATGATGATTGTTTATCAAACCAAAATATAGAAACACAGAAGCCTTAGTGTATAGAGCAATGTTCAGAACTCTCAATCTGTTGTAAACAAATATTGATGAAGCCCGTACAAATAAGTACGTTAACAGACCAAAATAATTTGACAATACTGTATTTGTCAGTCGAAAATAGCAATTTGAGATGGAATCAGACAGAAACATTTAACTTTATTGTGGAAATTATGATTGAGATTTTGGAAAACGTTTGTCCACTTGAATGGGAGACATGAGGGCGGTCAATAGGCAGAAACGTCTTCGGGCTACTATGTAGTAGATCTAATTTTTTTTTTAAATTCTGGGTTAGAGCGGGGGGCGCGGTGGCCCAGGGGTATAACATCGGCTTCCGGCGCAAAAGGTACGTTTCATAACTTTTGGTGAATTTGCATCCCTGGTAGAAAGCACAAGAAAAACACACTATTTTACGTTGAACGCACTTTAATTGTATTGAACTGTGTCATTGACTTGACCTGAATTACAGTTAGTTTCTTCTATCTATGTTCCGTAAGGTTAATTAACAGTCTTAATACAAAGCAAAAGGGAAAAAAAGAACAACACAAAATTATTTTGGCTACTGTTCAAATGTATGTAACTGTATCATTGAAATGAACTGAAATTAGATTTTATGTTTCCTAATTGGGTGCCGCAATTTTCGAAGAATTCACACTCCTAAGAGAAATCTCATAAAATCAACAGATTTATGTCGGTGGTGGTTTAAATATATCTAATTTAAAGAAATGATCTAAATCCAAAGTAGAGTTCTTGCCTTCTAACTAAGTTCGATAACTTTTGTTAAATTGACATTCGTAATAAAAAAGCAGAAGAAATATAATCCGTGCTTTAGATGTATCTAATAGGACTTGAACTATAGTTCCGTAACTATTGGATAACCACTTAAGTGCGCAGGCGGTCGAATTCGACTCCTATTTTGAGGTCAATAATGCAAATGTATATGTCCATTACTGTGAATATATTCCCTTTTCATTCACTGGTTCAAATCATCAAGTCATCTTCCGACTCTGCCACTTCTCAGAACATAAATCATTTGAGATTTGTTGAAAAGATATACTCTATGGTTGCACAATTTCTAAAAATATGTCTGAGTACTCAAGTGGGGGGTTGGGTTGGGTTGGTTTAATGTTCAACAGCAGCACTATGTAGGTTATATTGTGAACGGGCCGCAAGACGGACGTCTGACAATTTTATGTGCAGCCAAACACGAGACAGGGCGGGGATACCATGACTCCTGTCTCAGCCAGACACACTATACTGACACCGACCCAACCAGTAGGGAACGCAACAGCCAGGATTCGAACTCGGGACCTTTTGCGTCGGAAGTCGATGTTCTACCCCTGGACCACCGCGCCCCCCAGTACTCAAGTGGTTAATTCACAATCTTATTAACAAGTAATAACAACACCATAAAAATCAACACATTTCTGTTGGTCGCTGTTTAAGTGTAGCTAAATGTGCTATGTATTGTGTGTCCCCAGTTAAAGGCCTGTGAAAGAGAACGGAACCAGACGCAGAGAGAGCTCATGTGCATGGACCAGAAGTGCATGGATGAGGTTTGTTTTTTGTTTGGCGTCAAGCGTCATTGCTATAAAGGCTATATTGTGGAAGGATCCCAAGACGAATGTCTGACAATTTTAGGTGCTGCCACAGCAGAGACAGTGCGTGGAGACCTGGAGTCCTGTCTCAGCTGGTCACATTATACTGACAACGATCCAGTCGGTCTGTATTGTCTGAGGTACCACGTAAAACTAAACCTTAATGGCAGTGTTGTTTTTTTTAATTTATCACACATTTACTATCCCTCAATTTACTGATTTCGATCAGTAACGTTACGGGTTTTGACCAGTAACGTTATCACCGCTTTTGAAAGAAATTGGTTTGTTTCCCTAAAATTTAAAATTATAAACATTTCAAAAAGTTAATATTTTAGTCATACATATTCAACTACGAACTAATATTCACCACCCCGACTTTAATGCCAACTCAGTCATTTAATTTTATACTTCTATGCTCTCTGAACAGGAGGCAGCGTTAACCTCACAGATTCAGAAGCTTAAGTGTGAGCTGGAATCGGAGATCAGCGTCCGTCGGAACTTGGAGTACCAGATCGCCAGCAAAGACCAGCTCATCAACTCACTAAGATGCAACTATTAGACCTGGGGGCGAGCGTTCTTCGCCAACCCAATAAAAAAAACAACGAAACTGCCAACAATACATAAATAAACGTAGCCTAGCCTCTTACTGTCTGTCTGTCTGTCTGTCAGTTATCTTGATTGTTTATTTTTTTCAGTGAGAAGAAAATAAAATCATGAAAACAAATAATAGAAGTTTAGGCTTGGCGTTTGTTCTTCGCCATACACAGACAAACAAGCACGCATCTGAAAAAAACAAATAAAAAAATAGTTGCTTGCTGTATAAATGTATTTTTTTTTGGTTGTTTATTATTTTCTTATTTTTTATTGTTTATTATTTTCTTATTTCTATTGAAGAAAAAAAAGATAATGAATTAGATTTTCTTTCTTTCTGATTGTTTATTATCTTCTTTTTATTGTTTCTTATTTTCTTTTTTATTGGTCATTATTTTCTTTTTCCTTGTTTAATATTATCTTTCTTTTTATTAATTTAATTGCTTATTATTTTCTTTCTTTTTTATTGTTTATTTTTTTTCTTTTTTTTTCTTTTACTTCTTTTTTATTGTTTATTATTTTATTATTTTCTTTTTATTATTTTCTTTCTTCTTGATTGTTTATTATTTTCTTTTTTTATTGTTTATTATTTTCATTTTTAATTGTTTATTATTTTCCTTCTTTTTAATTGCTCATTATGTTCTTTCACTGAGATCAAGTGCTGTTGAAACCTTGGAGTATCAGATCGCCAGTAAAAATAGCCCCATCAACCCGCTTCTATGCAACCATTAGACTTGTCGAGCGTTCTTTGTCAATAAAAAGAGAACAGTAATAATAAAAATAAACATAACCTCTGTATGCCTTCCAGTTATGGTAATTATTCGTTTTTCTTTCTCTGAGAATGAAATGAAAACATTATTAATAGTTTAACATTGACGAGTGTTTTCCGCCACATGATTATTATTATTAAAATGAAAATACTAATAAAAAAATGTCACTATCTGGTAAAAAATACAAAAAGGTTAGATTTTCTGTTGTACATAAAAAATACTAATAAAATACCAATTTGTTGTACCTCTTGCACTTTTTATGAGCTTTTATTTCTTTCACTGAGGGTAAATAATAAAAATAATAGAATGTAAGCTGAGTGAAATTGCTTCTCCGCACAAAAATAATAAACAGTATTATGGTAAAAATAGCCACTTACTGAATCTCTCACAATTATGTTGATTTTTAAAAAAATCTCTTACACTGAATCATGAATGAAAAACACTCACAGAAGGAGTAACAAGAATAGCATTATTGCTTTCTTAACAGTTTTTGTTCAACTTAAATAAAAAAAGTAAAGAATGGGTTAAAAGCAAAAGGAATTGTTGAAAATCGTGTTACGAGAAATTTGTAAAGAGCGGAAATAGACGCTTTGTTGGTGTACTTATATTGTCATAGTTGACATGTATTAAAAGGTATGCTAACTGAAATTACATTATGAAATAAAAAAAAATCGAAACAAACGTTCTGGCACCACGATGTATGATTAAAATAGATCTCATCTTCATCTGATTATTTGTTTAACCTCTCATCATCCATGATTGAACCATAGCTTATAACTCAGTTGCAATCGCTTTTTCTTCGTTCCGCACCATTCATGATTGATAAAGCTTATTAGATACATTCTGCATTCATGTTTTTTTTTTTTAATACCGACAAAACTAATAACAACATCAATACATACCTCTCTTATGAGCAATGATTCTGTTATTAGGTTGCGTTCAATGTTTTCACGTAATGCGTGTATGTACACTTAAAAATAGACTAGAACTAGTAGAAGAGTATCCGAGAATTGGTACTTTTTTAGATTTTGGTGGCAAATTATAGAAGAAATTATTGTAGACTTACAAAAGATTTCTTTATAATCGTTCTTGAAAGTAGTTACATCATGAAAAGCCATTTTCTGTTTATTTTTTGGCTAAATAAAAAGGAAACATATACATATATACCAGTTATTTTTCACACCGGGTATTATATTGTTTATGATGGAGATTGAATTTTCATTTTTTCCATTTTGGACTAAAATACAGGTTTGATTATCATGGCAAATTATAGAAGAAATTATTCTAGGACTTTAAAAAAAGTAACGTTCTTGAAAGTAGTTACATCGTAAACACCCCGTTTCTGTTTATTTTCCTTGCTTAAATAAATAGGAAACAAATATTCATGCAAGCTCTTTTTCACACCGGGTTTGTAGGCCTACAGTTAATCATGGAAATTGAATTGCCATTAAAAACACATTTAACTTTCCAATGAGCTTGCTAATGGCTGGACCAGTTAAATACTCGTATAACATTTGAATTTCCACTACAATATTTATCATCAAATTTAGTTTCGATAGTATAACTATATTTGACGCTAGTTGGGTGTTTCCTTTACAACTATTGACGGCAAATACACTAGATCATGGACAGATCCCAAGACTATCATCTGAAAACTTTGCCTCCTGCAAGACAGTGAGAGCTGGTTTTACAGGACTACTGTCTAAGCTATTGATAATAACTATACTACTATTACTACTACTACTACTAGGCAGACACAAACATAGATCTAGCTTCAGATAAGACTGACGAATAAAACGAAGACAACTTATTAGCAAAGAGTGGGTTACCACTATGCCAACGACTTTCACAAAATGAAATATTGTGTCATAGGGCTTTAGAGCTGAGTTGACAGAACTACTGTCTAAGTTATTATTAATAATAACTGTACTACCACTACTATTACTACTACTACTACTACTACTACTACTACTACTACTACTACTACTACTACTACTACTACTACTACTACTACTACTACTACTACTACTACTACTACTACTACTACTACTACTACTACTACTACTACTACTACTACTACTACTACTACTACTACTACTACTACTACTACTACTATTACTACTGCTGCTGCTACTACTAACGACTAAATTAGAAGGGGCAGACACAAACATAGATCTAGCTTCAGATAAGACTGACGAATAAAACAAAGGCAACTTATTAGAATAGAGTGGGATTAAACCCGTGCCTTTTACTCGGCACCCATTCGCCTCGCTAAGGCAAAGACCAGTGTACTCTACCACTTTGCCAACGACTTTCACAAAATGAAAGCTTTTGTCATAGGGCTTTGCACAATGACTTGCCTTGACTCTGAAAAAACAGCAGCCACTTAACTCAGAGCTGGCGCACACTGTTTGTTGTTTTAGAATAAAGAAAAAGCATACAAGTGTACATTCCTCTTCCACAAAATAGTATTGACTTCAAAACGGCTGTCGCAAGTAGTAATTTAAGAATTTGTGATTGAAACTATAACAACATAAAAACACGTAATACTTTCACTGAGGATTATTAAATTCATCAAGATTGTTTTAATTCAGTATTTTAGAAACAAATAGTTGTGAACTTTGAAAACCTTCAGTGGTGTAAGGACCGTAAGGAAAAAGACAATGCATAAATATTTCATCCCAGATTTCCTATTATTCCTCATAGAACTATTTATTACAAGACAGGGTATTTTAAGCATCCCTGAATAGCTATTCGCCACTTTATTTTTTGTGCTGATTTTTACAGCCGTTGACGCAATCTGTTATGTACAAAATGCAAACATCCTCTCTCTCTTTTTTAAATTGTAGGAAAAGTGGATGTTACTGTGTGAAGGCACGAATGAATTTATTACGAATACGATTTAACATTTCTTTCTTAATGTCTCCCCGCCTCTTTTTTATCTTACAATCTGTCTCTGCATCTCGATCGTCTTGGCTGTCTGTCTCCTCGCATATCTGCATTGCAGAGGGCTAATCTAACACGCACCTGGCGATGTAAACACTAAATATCAACAAACGAACGTCCCCAGAATAGGAATCAGGCAATTAGAGAAACGATTAGAGGAAATGACGTAAATCTTTTTGACTTTAAAGCTGGTTTTGCGCAATGCTCGAAGCATGTTTCTGCAGAATGCAATAATATCAGCCTTCGTTTTTTGGACTTCATGAAAATTACGAAGACGATGTTTTCGAACTGACGAGTGCAAAAATATTTACTGTGTAGACTTGGATATTTAAAGTCTTTAAGTTACAGAAATAATCCTTTAGATAGTTATAATGACTGGAATATAAATTTTTGTTTACCATCTTTTAAGAAAGGGAGAAAAAGGGGGGGGGGCGGTGAAATGCTGTTCGTTCAAGCGAGTTATGATTGCATGATAATGATAAGCTACCCTAATTGCGATAATGGTCCCGTTTTAGACTTATAAATTAGAAATACACACATAATAAACCCCCAAATAGCATTTATAAACAAAGTTAATGATTGAAAGATGAAACTGTCAACGTACGTACAAAATAAATTGGATAGACGTTTAAATATTAAAGTAGACACGGGGAAAGCAGTACCCCTGGGGCAGAACATCGGCTTCTTACACATGAGGTCCGTTGTTCCAGCCCTGGCGATTTCGCGCCGTACTGCTTGGGTCGGTGTCAATTCAATGTGACAGGCTGAGACAGGAACCATGGTATTCCCGCTCTGTCTCCTGTGTGGCAGCACATAAAATATCACTACATTTCAGTATTACTAGATCTATGACTTGGACTACAAACTACAGTAGGCCTATGAGTTCACAAAGTAAACACTCGTTAACTCCCACAGTGTAGATCTAGACTAGATTTAGATAGATCTAGACTGAATTTTAGATCTAGAATCTAGAGGTCTAGATCTAGATCTAGATCTAGTAATTATTTTTAAGGATTGTGTATACATCATACTTTGCAGTCACTAGATCTAAGTGGAGAAAGTTTTCTAAATAAGATATTCTCACCTTTTAGGTTCAGCAAAAAACAACAATAAAAGATATAAATCCTCAAAAAATTGATCCTAATCGAAAGCTAAGGAGGCTGCCATCTTGGAAATATTTAACTTTGCCTTGTTTGCACCATCCCAAGTTAAATTCCAAAATATTTGTAAAAGTTTTCTAAGTAAACTACATTCATGTAATCTTACTGAAAAATGTTTTGTTTTATATTTCAAAATGTTGAATTATTATGATTAACTTTTAAAAATAAAAATAAAAACATTTCATGGGACTTGAAAGTGGTAAAAGACGTTTGGTCTTTAGAGAAAATAATTTTGGCTTCTAGTCTGGACTTTAGCCGGCTTCAACAGAGAGAAGTAATCACCGCCTCCACATTTTAAAATGGTCTGCACGATGAGGAGGCTGTTAATATAGTAAGATGGTCACAAAAGCAACACAACATGTTTGCTCTTTTTATTTTTTAAATTCTTTTTAGGATGCCCCTACATGCTTTTATTCTGAGCACGCCCAAACACAAAAAAAAAACAACAACAGAGGACGCACCATAGCGTATGGGAAAAACAGTGGTAATACAATTAAAAGCCTACGATCGACTTCCGCTTCGGGTTAATTTTAAACACCATTGTTTCGTAAGACCATTTTCACTAATTCCATCCTCGCAACAGGTTCATTCTAAAGGCACACCAGGGCTAATGTACACCCGAGGTCAATTATTCTATTATTGGCAGCACTTCTGGGGATAGTATGAGTAGGCGGTTCTGAAAACCAGGATTGTTGTAAATCTAGTCTAGTCCTTTTGAAGCTGGTGTGACTTAGATGATTCTACTTACATGTTTACCGCAAAGTCTTGAGTTTAAAAGTACGAGCACTTAAAATGAAAAAAAAAACAACTGCGAATTTCTTACAAAAATCGCACAGCAGAACAAGTTTACCGCAAAGTACCGAATATAAAACGAGCACTTAAAATGAAAAAAAAAACAACTGCGAATTTCTTTCGGCTTATTTAATTCAAACCAAGTACATATAAACTATGAACTTTGCCATATAATTTTAAAGAAATCTTAAAGACAGCCGATAAAATTACTTATCGCTGGTGTTAGAAAGTTAAAAATAAAAATAGTTACTCTTTTAAAGGCATAGCCGATTGTGGTAGTTTTGATGATTTTTTCGAAAATAAACTCGTGTTAATTTATTTTCAACAAGATAAAAGTTTTTTAACAAGGTCCCCGACACAGTGATCCTCGCGCAGTAGGAATGCCTAGCGTCTTCAGTCTTCTACGACAGACACAGCTCCGTTGGGTTGGCCATGTGTCCAGGATGTTAGATGAGCGCCTCCCAAAGCGCATCCTGTATGGTGAGTTGAAGTCAGGAGCTCGTTCTCTCGGCGGCCAGAAGAAGAGGCTCAAAGACACGCTCAAAGCGTCAATGAAGGACTTCAACATTGATCCAACGCTGTGGGAGGTCCTTGCTCAAAACCGACCAGCTTGGCGCGAAGCAGTCACCAAGGGAGCAAAGATGTATGAACAGCAGCGTCTACAGGCAGCGAAGACCAAACGAGCAGCACGCAAGGTCCGAGTCAACTGCAACCCAACTCCTCAAGCTACAGCTGCGCCATGGCTCTGTCCCCACTGCAACAGACATTTTAGAGCTCGGATTGGCCTCATCAGTTACCTTCGAACACACTGACAACCCAACTCCTCAGATGATAGACGAAGATGGTCATCTTCTCCAGAGAAGGACGAAAACAACAACAACAACAACACACACACACACACACACTTGAAATGGCAAGCTACCTGTGATGTGGTAGTTTTACAAAACGATCATATTGAGAGAGGAAAATACCTTAATAATTACTTTACTTTACATACCATTTTGCTCTAAAAATCACTTACGAAAAAATCGATATATTTATCAATGTAGACTCAAATTGCAGGATTTCTGCAAAGACATACAGGGATAAAATCATAGGTATCGATAGATGAATGAATAAATGAATTGAAAAAAGAAATAGAGACACAGAGACATAGACAAGTCGACACACAGACGAGAGACTGCATGAAACTGATAAAAGACAATTAAACAGACAATAATCAAACATGAAAGAGACGTACAGAGGGTAGAAAAGAGAGGGTAAAGTAAAGCGAGGTAAACTACACACTTAAATAAAGAGTGAAGAAAGAAGAAAGAAAGAAAACAAGAGAGAGAGAGAGAGAGAGAGAGAGAGAGAGAGAGAGAGAGAGAGAGAGAGAGAGAGAGAAGGGGGTAGGGGAGGCAGTGATTGAGAAAGATGCAGTGCGAACGATATCAGACAAATTGGTTTAATAATAGCAGTGAACTACTAGTGGGATATAATATATAATATGTGTGTGTGTGTTTGAGACAAAGAAAAGGATTGGCATTAGGATAAACAAGGAAATAAAAAAATAGATTGACAGATAAAAAAGAGAGACACCGGGAGAGAGAAAGAGGGAGAAAGACAGAAAGAGAGAGAGAGAGAGAGAGAGAGAGAGAGAGAGAGAATGAGGGAGAGACAGAGGGGATAGAGAAAGAAAGAGACAAAGACAGTGACAGAGACACACTAAAATTATAGAGATACAGCGCGAACGGTATCAAACAAAGAAACAGTTGCATTGAAGAAACTTTTAGTGAGAAATATACTCAACATAAAATCTGTGAAAAAGACACGGATTGAAATAAAAATGAAAAAAAAAAGTAATAAATGGTGGAGTTACTGAGACAACAAAAACAAAAGAAAACAACAACAAAACAAACAATACTAGCCGCTTTTTTATTTCTATTGTTCTACTGAAGAGACAGATCAAAAGAGGGGCATGGAGAGTTGTATAAAAATATAAAAAGAAAGAGAAGGATAGAGAGAAAGAAGTAAAAAAATGCTGTTAAGTATGCTTTGAACAACTTGGGGGTAATTCACACTAAGCCCACGTAACTTACTGCCACTCACGGGGGATTATTGTCCTTTAGTCCAGACTTAAATAGGTTATCTGGAAAGGTCCAAAATGGAAGCACTGGACAGATCCAGGAATAAAAGAAATTACAGTGTGTAACGCATTTAAATAACACCTACAGATGTGAAAGAAAAATGTAGTGGAAAAATAGCATTATGCAAAAAAGGTTGTATTTTTTTAACCCTTCTTTTTATCTGGTTAGTAGGTACAACACAAAAACACTAGGAGTTTGTTAGTTATAAAATGATTCAGTATTATAAAGTTAAAGGAAAGAAGTGAGAATGAGAGAGATAGACGAACAGACCCTTAGGCAGACTAAAACACGGACAGACAGGCTGACAGACATACGGGCGCACAGAGAGAAAGTCAGGCTGACAGAGAGACAGACATGCAGACAGACAGGCTGGATGACAGACAAACAGACATAGAGACATACAGAGAAACATGCTGACAGACAGACATACAGGTTTACAGACATACATCAAACAGACAGGGTGGCAGACAAACGGACAGGCAGGTCGACAAATAAAGAGACAGGCAGGGTGACAGAAACACAGACACACAGAAGCACAGATCGACAGACGAACAAAGAAAAGGTGCAGGCGTGCATATAGTCAATTTCTTATTAGTAGAGTGTTCTAGTTAATCTAATTATCGATTTATTGTCAATATCCATCGGCTGAAGAGCTTAAAACAAACAATTACAGGAAGGACACAATAATGAATTGTTTTATATTGATCATTTTGCAGATGAAGATGGATCTTTTAGCACTGGGGAAAAGATGAGCTATACATTAAATGTTTGACATGTGTGTATTTAAGTGTATTCTTTTAATATTATCTCGCTTTTTAGGGTGATAGGCTGCAACAAAAGTAAGGAAAAGATTTAATTCTCTAAAGAAACGCATCTGTGATTGCACTTATTCATAATATTTAAAATACTAGCTTTGAATAAAATTTTAAGCCATATGCTACAAATAACGTCTTAAATATATATCTAAAGAAATTTAATTCAAACTATTCATCTGTCTTAATACTCACGAAATGAAAATTATAAGCCAATAATTGCTACTTATGAAAAGAGAATAAAATCCTTTAAGGTGGAAGGAAGAATTGAAAGTTATGAGATGCAATGGAACACCTATTAGATCGAAAATATTGCTTGAATTATATAAGGCTGATTATAAAGTTAATTCAGTTCACACAGTCGTATAATTAACATCAATATTATTTTATGAATTAAACAAAGCGATATTTTAAACTATCGTACTAATGAATTGAGATATCTTTGACAATTTTGAGAATAAATATAGCATGTCTGGGTTCGGCTAAAGCTAATTGGCCTTGAAAGCGATATATTGGGATTCTAACAACATTCTTTTTAGGCAACGGTGAATTATGATCTTCCTTGTACTTTTCACATGTGTCATCTATTCCAAGACAATCCGTTGCGTTCCATTTGTCTTTGTGATTATTCAGGAACCATAGAGATCAAATAATTATGATATTATGGCGTCAGCGACCGCTGATTGTGAGCTATCTTCCTTTTTTAAACTCATTATTAACCTCATCCCAAAATACAATAGCGATAACCTGAGACCTCAACATTTCATCACTTCAGTAACTTGCACAAGGCGCTATCTCATTTCTAAAATACTAAATATTTCTTTAGTTCTATAGCATGAAAGAAGACATTATACGACTGATGTAAAAGTCCGACAACTCGAACAAAGACAACAATAGAGATAATAAACTCTTGACGTCACGGTCAAGATCATAATTATCTTTTTAAAATGACGTTATTTCAGATCTCCCAACCTGACATTGAAAAAGCGTATCAGAATATCAAAAAGAAAATCTGAGTGTAAATTTAACAATATCTAATAATTATTGTTTTGAACCAATGCTTATTGGCTTTTGAACGGGGCTATTAAAATTCTAAAAACACTTTTTTTGTTTATTCAACGAATTAGTTCAATATCCAGTTTAGCTATGCTCTTCTTAGTAATCGTCACTTGTGTCATCTATTCCAAACCAACCTTTTTCGTTTCATTTGTCTTTGTGATTATTTAGGAGTGATAGAAATCAAATAATATTGATTATAAAGCGTCAGAGACCCTTTATTGTTGGCTCTCTTCTCATT
>RQTK01000484.1:112061-122420 GCA_003991915.1 Elysia chlorotica
TGCGAACTCGGGACCTTTTGCGTCGGAAGCCGATGCTCTACCCCTGGGCCACCACGCCCCCGTGCTGACGTTAGACATGAAGCAACAAAATCAACTCAACATGTAAAAGAAAAGGCTAGAAACCAGATTTTCCCGTCATATAACAAGTTCGATTGAGCTTTTTTTTTTCTTTAAGTACTCAAAACAGCGTGTGTAATTGCACTCAAATGATTCCAATTATAAACAATGTAGCTTTGTTAAAGGTGATACACTGAGACAAAGTCTGCCCGAGAGACAACAGACTGATGTAACCCCGCGGATTTGGCGGATAGAAATGTGACAAATTGGACAAACTCAGTGCTTTACTGTCACAAAATGTTGTCTGGAAGGAAAAAGAAAAAACAAAGAAAAGAGAGTGGAGATGGAAGGGAAAAAACAGGGAAGAAAAAAATGGTCCTTGACTTTTTCGACCCTTTACGCAATGAGAATAATTATATTCCCCCCACGCTCCACAAGTAAAAAAAGACGACAAGGTATTGTAAGAATGCCGTGTCCTTCAGGCTTTCATCGCGTTGCGCCATGCAAATTTAGGTTAAGGGTAGGAAGTACATTTAGAACGATGCTTTGAGTTTCGACCCTGTCTAGAGAAAACTTTTACAATGAAAAGGCTGACTTAGTCGGGGGCGTGAGTTTTGAAGACCATTGTAATTATTGAGCTATTTTGGGTATGCAACGATTCATTAAGCCACTCCCAATTTGTAAGGATTATAGAATGACTTGTTGTGACTTGTGATGGTAATTCGATGTACCGTTGTTTCAATGAAATAATGGCGTGAGCATCCTTAGCAGAAGATTAATGTTGTTGACAGACATCTTTAGTGGTCAATAAAGGCTAGCACTTTTAAATTGTCACGATTCTATCAAACCTCCCGTCGCCTTGTTACATAACCTATGTTAAATAAGCTTGGCCTATACATTGTTGTTGTTTTGTAAGTGTCTCACATACATAATTCTTTAGCAAAGGGATACCAATCCATGTAGAACATCGGCTTCCGACACAAAAGGTCCCGAGTTCGAATCCTGGCGGTTGCGTTCCCTACTGTTTTTTAAAGGCCAGAAAAAGTACAAACTAATTATATTTTAATAACGACAGTTTTTTTTTTTTTATAAAAGTATAGAAAGAATAAATGAATATTTATATAGTCAATCTAACCTGGCAATACTTTCTACGTTCTGTTTGGGTTTTTTTTTTTATAATAATTTTATAGAACACTTTATTTGAAGTTAGCCTTTATGCTACCATTCCCTTTGTAACTAATGATAATACGAGATTTAGCGCAGAATGCCTATTAGGCCCTACATTATTATACTTAGTGCTTAAGGCCTTGTAATTGTGTTATTTCCGGATTGTCAGTAGAAAGATGTCTAGTTAGTGGCTTCGCAAAGATAAGACCACGATTTATAGTGCCTTTTGCCTGTAATAAATCATAGTGTAACAATTATCGCGATGACAAGGAATCAATGCCATAGTTTTACCGATTCTCAATAGAAATTATACAAAATGCAAATTAAAAGTGACACGAAGATTTGGCTCAGAACAAGTTTTTTTTTTTACGGGTTATAAGAGCACAGGGAAAATACGAGATAGTCACAATGTTAAAGCTTGAAATTATATTTCTGTCACAGCATGCTGTTTTTTAAATGACCGTTATATTATAACTATCGTCGTTTTAGCCAAAACTCGTTATGCGTTGAGTTGAGTTGAATTGGTTTTAACGTCCAACATCAGCACTATATAGACTATATTGTAGACGGTCCCCAAGACGGACGTCTGACAATTTATGTGCTGCCACACACGAGACAGGGCGGGGATACCATGACTCCTGTCTCAGCCGGTCACATTATACTGACACCGACCCAACCAGTAGGAACGCAACGCCAGGATTATTCTTTCTATATATATATATATATATATATATATAAAATGTCGTTATTAAAATATACTTAGTTTGTACTTTTTCTGAGCTTTAAAAAATAGTGGCTTAGAAAAATCTCCATGCGGAAAACAAGAGAGAGAGAGAGAGAGAGAGAGAGAGAGAGAGAGAGAGAGAGGGAGAAAGAGAAACAGAGAGACACTGACAGAGGGAGACATAGAAAATTATACAGGAAGAAACGGAGACAGAGACATAGAATCATCCGTTTATCTTCCCTGTAAAATCAAAAAAACCAAAATCCACTGCCTTTCTTAATAAAAGTCGCCAAAATATGTAGCCTCATCGTTGCACTTTAAGATGAACTTTCTAAAGATGAAATTCGTACCTCTTGCCAGACATTTTCTTTATTGACTGAATAGTGATCAAAATATACAAACAAGTTATTTAAAAAGATTTTTAACTACTTAGATCTATCTAAATAACACAGCATTGTATGGACTACAATAACAGTTTATTAATGTTCTTCATTATTAATATTATCATTATTAATATTTATTTTTAAGAACCTTATAATGTCTATCATTTATAGGCAGACAAGTAGGACTGCATCAAAGCAGCCATGGTATTTACTAGACAAGAGTTGTAAGTCCAACGAAGTGTAAACTTCCAAAAAGCCTTTAGATTTTAATTTGTTTATCTTAAGAAACGTCGTTCGAATTACCGTAACGTTGTACAGAATGTCCGAAGGTTGAATGTGGTAAATGTGCCTATCCATGATAATTTGTTCTTTCAAACGTATTATCACGGGCTTTGTACTAATGGTTTTGATAGAAATCTCAGATGAAGGAACAAAATTACCCACTGAGCTTGGATTTATTTGCACCGTGTGCAGCAATTAAAAAGTAATTTACATCTAAAATACGTGATCATTAATTTACGAAAAATTCCGTTTAGAGCCTTAGAGTAGCTGCTAGCCTTTGTAGACGGACAAATTTTAATATCACAGCATTCACGCAGGTCCGTGATAATTCGCAGACTAGTGTTCGTTTCTAGATAGGGTGTGGGAATTTCCGACGGTTGATTGTGTCTGAATTGCTTAACTACAATGATTTAAACTATTTCTACCGAACGCGTTACAAGCAAGCGCTGTCTAGTCGTTTCAGTAGTAATTTTAAACCCATGGGTGAAATTAGCCATAGGGCCTTGGTTTACATGCATCATGGGCCGCAATTAATAAGTAATTTACCACCAGAGAAGGTTATCCTTAATAGTCTCAAGGCGAAGAGTGATGGTACATGAATTAATTATACCGATTTGCCAGATAGTATTCTTAATTATTTTCGACAGGGCCAGAGATATCGAGAGGTATGAAGAAATGAAGAAAGAAAATAATACCAGAATACAGGCTTGCAGTCGTTTATCTAATTGAACATCTACTGTATTTATTTTCTCAAAATCGTCAAGTTATGTTGACTAATTGATACACTAAAAGATCTACTCTCTAAAAAATACCCGTTTTGTTAAGCATGCATCAGTATATATATATATATATATATGAGAGAGAGAGAGAGAGAGAGAGAGAGAGAGTGAGAGAGAGAGAGAGAGAGAGAAAGAGAGAGGGGTTAACGAAAGAAATTCAGGCAGAAACAGAGAGGGGCAGATATTGAATCAAAAACTCAACACCCACTGTATTTTTCTTCATCTAAATTCGCAAATTATGTGGCCTAATTGATGCACCGAATCATCAACTCTTTTTTCAAAGACTAGCCATCAAACATCAAACTTTGTTTCACATGCATAGTGCGCGGCAATTAACAAAGTAATTCACACCCAGAGACGGTTCTCAAGACTCCAAACGCAAAAGAGTCACTGTTTAATAATTGCTGGTGCCCATTTTCGCGAAGACATTCTCAATTCATTTGGACAGGGCCAGGAAGGGTGTCGAGTCGTAAACCGTTGGGAAAACTTGGAGCACGTAGCTCTATTCCTTCTAGCACAACTGCCTGACGATTGCCTTTATTTACAGAGCGAGAAAAGCATCGGAGATTTAGATAACTCCATTGATTTCTTCTGAGTGTTCCGAATGCGCAGGGCAAGGACGTGTCATTTGGCTGTAGCGTGATCTTAAGAAGCCGCATTACTTCATACTTCTTTCAGCCCAATGCTGGTCATGTTTATCATGATTTGGAAGCTTTTGTTAGTGGGAGACAAAGAATGGCCCTAGGTGCGTAGTGATGGTGAAATGTATAGCTAATATCACAGAATGTCTAATCATTGTGGGCGTTGGGCATGGTTGGTCTTTCTTTGAAATATATGTCACATCTCTGCTTCACTGTCTTTCTCTATTTCTCTCTCTATCTCTCTCTTTCTCTCTCTCCCGCTCTCTATCATTCTCTCTCTCTCCCTCTCTCTCTCACTCCTTCTCCGTGTCTCCCTCTTGATCTTTCCCTTCTTCTATTGAATATAAATATTCATTAAATTTATACCCAAAGTCTTTTCTCAGCTTGAAAAGTTCATAATAGTGTAAAAGAAAAACTCTTTTATTCGAACTTTATTCGGTACCTTAATTTACTTTAGCATGTGTATTATCTTGCGAATAATCCATATTAATTTTTTATTGAATGAAGATTGATGAGCCTCTGCCCTTGCTACACCAAAGCGAAACAGTAGACATTCTTTTTTTTCTTCAAACGAATCCTTCATCACTTCTATCAGGTCAAATCGATTGGAAATCCCCAACACAAAGGGTGTCTACTTGTAATTAATAGTTTGAAGATAAAAAACGCCTTTGTTTATCAAGGGGTTTAATTACAACGTAGTGATAAGTGTCGACTTGTAAAATACGTAAATAAGAACGCTTTTGACGAGGTGTAAGCTCCCTTTACGTTGCAATTACGACTCCCTACTTACTAATATTTTTGCTAAACTTCTTACCATTTGGTACGTTTCATTGCGGGATCTTTTTTTTTTTTAAAGATTTGCCTTGTTTTTCTCAAACATTTAGGACACATGCGTCATTGTATTTTTAATGATAATTATGTCCTTGATAACTGTTGCATTATTACTTTAGACTCTTTTTTAAACATAGTTTTCTGCTTTTTGCAGTTTGATTAAGTGAATCCAAGCGCTGTGCTATGAGTATGAAAAGTAGAAGTCTCATTAAACTTTGTCTTTTTAGAATTATCATGAAGATAATTACAGTTGCGAAAATAAATAATTATGATTAAAACAAAATAACAAAATTGAGGCCGATATTTATGTGCTGCAAAACTTTATAGCGCTTATGATTCAAGCAAAAAGATCGTTTAAGCTACTTAAATATATTTGCAATCAATTTTCTTTGTATTAGAAGTATGCACTTTAATTCTTCTATTTTATGGACAAAGTTCAAAAGATCTGCGTGTAAAAAAAGTGAAGTAGAAATTTTAGCAAGGGTGTTATTAAGAACTGTATAATAATTTGGTTTAAAAATAAACTGCTTGAATTCTATCTATCGCTGTGCCGTCCCGTCTCCGAGGTGGTGGGCTGTCATTCGGCGCCATCTTTCACGGTCCAAGGCTGCTTCACAGGCTACACTCAGTCGTAACTGGGATGTCTCCTGTATGTTGGCAAGCCACGACTGCCTCTTCCTTCCTCTACCACGCTTCCCTTCAACCTTGCCTTCCACAACTCTTTTCTGGATGCTGCAGTGTCTTCTTATATGGCCATAGTATGCCAGTTTTCTTCTTTGGATTAATTGCAGCAGTTCTGGTTTCTGCATGCCAACTTTATCCAAGACCTTCTTATTTGTCACCTTATCAGTTTTCTTTCCAAGAAATTCTGTTCATTCTCCTATACATCCACATTTCCATTGCATCTATTCTCTTCTCTATAGACTTATTTAATGTCCATGTTTCACTTGCATATAAGAACGGTGACCACACAAAACATTTCATTGTTCTCAGTCTGGTTGGCAAACTCACTCTTTTGTTGGTCAGTATTTGTGAGTATTTTGAGAAGGCATTTTTGGCGATAGTGATGCGTCTCTATATTTCTGAATCAGACCTACCATCTGTTGTTATTAACTGGCCCAAATACACAAACTGGTCAATCTGCTCAATGGACTTGGTCTTCTTCACATTCATAAGTAGCCCATATATATTGCTTGAATTAATTGTCTGTAAATTGTGTTTTTAATATTATTATAAAAGTATAAAATACCTTTATTAAACAATATCTACCTCTTTTTTTCCTTTTCTCCAGTCATCATTTTCTCAATTAACGTTAACATAAATAAACGTACATAGTAGATACTATACCAATGATGTATTTTTTAAATAATTTTCATGTATGGAATAACGCAGGTCAGGTACAAAAACAAAGTATTGGAAACGAGTTAGTGTTGCACAAGTTAAGACCTTTATTTGGCCTTTGTGTGATTTGCACCACTCTTCAGATTGAAATATGTCGTACAATCTGTTCACAGTTGTAGTAGCTGAGTTGGTTTAACGTCCATTATCCGCACTACATACGCTATATTGTGGCTGAGCCGCAAGACTGACGTCTGACAACTTTATTTGCTGCCACACACAAGACAGAGTGGGGATCTAATGACTACTGTCTCAGCCAGTCACATTCGGCCATGCTAGACTGCCGCTAGTGGTGGGGTGGGGGTTCTTTATGAAACCTTTATTTACACAGACCGAGGCTAAAAAATACAAAAGGGTTTTATACGGAAGCCGCAGCCCCATCCCAGCCACAAGCGTCGGTTTGACTTTAGCATTGGACTGACACTGACCAGTTAACCACCGACAGAACAGTGACATTGATTTTGTATCTGCACAGAAAACGTTACCTTTAATTTCTCACTACTTTGCTTTTCAAAGTACTTTTCAGAGCACTAGACATACAAATATTACTTGCTTAAATAATCACCCCAAACTCGTATAAAACAGAAATGTGAAAGTTTGAATATTATCGTATACGAAATAGATAAAAAGACCTGCAAGTATAATATTTACTTGTTTTTATGTCTATTAGAGAAAAATAATTTGGACAAGTATATAGCATTGGCCAAAAAGAGTGCACGCTGTTCTTGCGGACTTCCACGAACCTCCTGCGTCGGAAGCCTATATTATACCCCAGGGCCACCGCGCGCCTCAGCTCATCAAGCAAGAGGAGTGAAAACTTCTCATTGTTGTCGTAAGTACAACGTCGCGGTAGCTTACGACTCGTCGGAAGCCTTCTTATTCGCATATTATTTGACGTATTGTAAGCAACCGTGATATTGTACTTAAGATTGCTCGCCTTCAAAAGAGAGTACGACCGAGGCTAACCAAAATAACAGGCAAAAGTCCAGTAGACTGAAGTCAACTCATTTTGTGCATAAGAAGGGTAATAGTGATCTACTTACTTCAAATTAGTATTTTCGCCGATTCGCCGAGTTTTTCTCGTTCAGCATACAGGCCTATTAAACTAAAACTATAAGCTGTCCTCACTAGTTTCTAAAAAAATTTAATTATATTAACCGCTTTCGTACGGAATTCGAATTTTTGTTTTAATTTCGGTGACCCTGAGTGCTAATTTTGGATGACTCGCCCACGACGAAATGAAAAAAAATGAATCTTATCTTCTTGAAAATGACGCATGTGTTCCAACAAAGTAGAATAACTTCTCGCAAATCTTTTTTTATAATAATAGGGAAAAAGGCGTCACTTTTTATAAAATGCTTGCTTTAGTTTACTGAAATAAGACGGATGCTCTCTGTTTTATTGGTTGTTTCATTGATTCTTTGAAAAGATTTGTGATGCAAAGGTCTTGTCTGTGAACCAAACAAGATACTTCGAGCAAGATAGGTTTTTACAGATGGGACTTGAACTCACCCAGCAATGTATTTTATAATGATACATTATTTGGGTCTAAAACTTAAACAAGAGAATTTTTCTATTATTCTCAATACCTTGGTAAATACTAACGATTGCTTATTTCATGTATGTTTTTCTTGAGAACAGAGCCTCACAATAGCACAGACAAGAAACAGTAGCAACTGTAAGACACTCAAACACAGACATACACTCACACACATACACACACACCAAGCAACAAAAGCTAAAGTACCTCAGTATATCCCAACCCAACCCAACCTCAGTACATCAACATAATCAGAGGTAACAAAACGTAAATCCTACATATTTCACTTTTATTTCGGAAACACTCTTGCCCTTAATATAATAAAACCAAGAAACGAGAGAAAAGGAAAAGAAATAAAACAACATAAAACTTTAACGCAAGATTTGGCAAGATCCGAGTTGAGCTGCAAGTGGACTCAAACCCCGGCCCGTAAGCCGTGCTGTGCTGGATTCAGCGCGCTGCCCACCCGACCAGTGGGCGCCATTCAGCCTTGCCGGTTGCGCCCGTGGCAGGTCTGGCAGCAGAAGCTGTTGGGGTTCCTGCTATGGGCGCAGCATCCGCACCCGTTGTTGCTAGTCGAACGGGGTTGGAAGTCCATCGAGCCACTGCGGAGATTCTCCCTGTGCACATTGCTACACCTGGATGTGTTGGTGTATGGTGGGATATACAAGGAGAAATAAGTATATCAATAGCAGCCATGAAATGACATGAAAGAATTAATATTAGGAAATATATATATATATATAGATATATCAAAAAGTCATCTTTGCAATCTTTTTTTGTAGAATGAACAAGGAATGTCCTTCACAAAGATCTGAAATTGTAGTAAAGTTTGAATATTTGAAGGTATTCCAATATTGTCGTATAAGCACTTCGTTTCTAATGTCCCAACAATATTGAGGCCATCGCATTTTTTTTACATTTAACAAAAGATATTGGGCTCTTGCAGGTGACTCTGATTTTTTGGTGCAGCTGAATCTGGGTACATGGGAAACAGACGGGAAGAAATTAATCAGAAAATGTAATGAATGTATTTTCCTTAGATTTTTGCTAACAACTATGAGGGGCAGTTCAGAGGTTGAAATTTCATTAACGTTTTCTCTAATGCTAGATAAAGCTGGTGGGTTGGTGGGTTTATGGGAGATACAGGGAAAGAGGGTGATCTTGAAATGCCTTCTAATTCTTCATTTTTCAATATCTAACAAGAACTTGGTACATGCATCAAGCAAGGAATAAGAGGCTACATTAATCTTTTGAAATAATTTATTGGACTGCTGCTGAATGCTGGATACATTTATTCTATGTACAGCTGGATGTGTTTATGGGAGATACAAAGGGAGAAATTAGCCAGGAAATGTTAAAAGTAGTATCCTTAATTTCTAATCACTAATCACTGTGCAGTAAGTATAAAAGGTTTGAAATAAAGTATCGGACTCTTGACGGTTACTCTAATTCTTCAGTACAGCTAAATGGGTAGATCGGCTGATGGTATATATAAAGTTGATCCGTAAACGTTATAATCTATTATTTCAAATTAACTTTCGTTAGTTTGTTGCGTAGCATCCGCTATCGGCACTTTATAAGCTATTTGTAGACGAGTCTCAAGACTAACGTCTGACTGTTTTACGTGCTACCACAAAGAGACAGTTCGGGGACACCATGACTCCTGTACAATGTATCAGCTGATCACATTATACTAACACCAGCCTAATCAGTAAGGGTGTGGGGGGGGGGGGGTGCGAAATTGGACACATTCATTTTTGACTGGGTTTTCGAACCAGGGACCTAAAAAATATCTTAAAAGGAAGCGGTACAAACAGGCGCATATGGTACATGTAGAATGTTGCTTAACTAATAGGGAATTTTGCAAGTCGAAAGCCAAGTTCAGTTAAAACTTTTTGTCGGATTTCGCCCCCTTATGTTTGGGACTGTGTCAGTATAATGTGTCCGGCCTATGCAGGAGTTTTCGTATCCCAGCACTTTGACGAGGCACTCAATACTGTCAGATGTCAATATTGGGATCCGTCGACGTAAATGATCTTTATAGGGGAACCTGTGGGGCTTAAAACTAGGAAATGGCTACCAGGAAGCATACATGTAAAGCGAAAGCGATGAAGAGGTGTTAAGCTGAGGTAAGTTGAGTTGGTTTAACTTCCAGCATCAATACTATGCAGGCTATATTTTGGACGGGCCCAATGATTACGTCTGACAATTTTATGTCTAGCCATGCACGAGACAAGGAATTTAGTATTTTCAGGGGGCATAGCAGCAATATGATTAGAGCATAAACTATCGAGACAGGTTAACCGGGATTCGAGCCCCCACTCCTTATAAATTTAAATAACACTGCCAACCTACTCAACACATTGTGAAAGATTTCCAAGCATGCAGATTATCTCGCACGGGTCCTCGTGGTCTGAATAGTCATCTAGATGTTCGTGTCTAAATGAAAAAGCGTTGAGGGAGGAGACGAGGACTGATGTGCACAGGACGGCAAATAGGCATTGACTCTGCCACGATCTGGGGAGATGAATGATAATAATAGTAATAATAATAA
>RQTK01000484.1:123539-139178 GCA_003991915.1 Elysia chlorotica
ATAATAATAATAATAATAATAATAATAATAATAATAATAATAATAATAATAATAATAATAACAATAATAATAATAATGGTTATAATAATGATGATGATGATAATACTAATAATACTTTTTTCATAAATTAATCTTACCATTTCTTTCATAAACATATTCAAAAAAAAACCTCTTTAAATATCAATAGAAGTACCTTACAGTTACACCTATACGTTTAATGTGTTGATCTATGATTTATTATGTCGTGGACAGCCTGGTGTATTTATCGGTCTGTTTTCTCATTATTCTATTTCATCCACGTTTTCATTATTATTATTAAAGTATATTGGGTTTTTTCGTCAATGTCTAAAAAAAACTAATTTTGGTTATAAACGATTACATGTAAATGTTTGCTTTTTTTCGCTCATATTAGATTAGTGTAACAAACGTTAGTTTATGCTCTATTAATACTCTTTTTTTGTATTCAGATAAACAGTGGTCTGGAAAAAAATCAAACGCTATCCGTTTAGTGTGCAGATGACGAAATATTAATGACAAATAAGTTGATATACTAATAAAATACCCTAAAAAGCTACAATCGGATAAGTAAATGAAAAGACTTGTAGATATCTAGATAAAGGGAGACCGCGAAAGAGAGGGTATAGATGAAAAAACAGAATGATAGACAAAAAGTAGGCAATTATATCCAATGAAATAGGGATAAAGAGGTAAAGAAGAGAAATAGGAATTTGACCGATCCTGGGATTAATCCAGTTTACACCCCCACACAACCAGACGTCAAAGTGTACAAATGTAGGCAAAATCGTGCAAGCAATGTACAAATTTTGGGTTTAAGTTTAGCAGATTTGTATTGTTTTCTTTAACATTAATAATTATTAAATTTTGTAATCTCATAAGTACAAAAACACAGGCATGGAGTACATCTAACAAATTGGACCTAATTTGAACTGCTACAGACTAAGCGAGACACAACCAAAGTAGTGCGCCTTGATGTCTGTTGTACTCCCTTGACCTCCATAGGTCTAGAGTCGTAAGGACAATGCTTTAGTAAACTTACGGCCCGTCGTAAAATATGCGAATAAGAAGCCTCACGACGAGGTGTAAGCTACGGCGATATTGTAATTACAATCACTTTGAGAAGGGAAAGCTCAGTTTTGTAGTGCATTCCCATAGAGAGACAATGGGTTAAGTATGCGGCCTTGCCAATTATATAAAATTACGTTGTACATTTATTAAGCTCGCACAAGATGTATGGTGCAAGAATGACAGGCAGTAGATAGACAAAAAGAATCACCGAGTGGCAGTCACGTAGTGAAAAAAGAATTGAAAGTAATTTAAGCAAGGTGCTGTGACAGTATCAAATTTGCCAAAGGTCGTGACATTGTTCTGAGTGACCGACACCACAATTACGGTAACTGTTTAGGTGAGGTGTCATAGTAGACGATTGTCCTGGGAAAGCTTATGGCAAGAATAGGCCCTATTGTATGTTTTATCGACGTCTATTTATTAAGCCATTAATTATATCGACCTTAACCCTTTGAGTGCTGGCTAATAACGTATCTAGCTCCATGAAGTGTTTCCTAACACGAGCTCTAGAAGAACCCAGGCGTCTCGAACTCATGTGGTTAAAGTCCAAAGGTTTAACGATGAGTAGGTGGTGGTTATGAAAAGGTCGTCGAGAATTCTGCCATACCTTCTTCTAATATTTCTTTAGGTGATTATTCTGTATTAACCACGAGATATGGGGTGAAAAATATCGGTCTTACTTTTTCAGCCTTAATACACGACAACTGAATGTCAAAACTGTAGAGTCAGCTAAAATATAACTATGTGCAGTCACCAAAAGATGCTATTGAGCTTAAACCATTAATTTATATGCCAGCAGGACTGACAGCATTAACCACCCACCTTCTTTTGGCTCGGCGGCTACAACCAAAGCAGTAAAGCTGTAAAACTATGAGGAGGCCCTTAAAAAATTTAAAACTATCAAGGCTGGTGGTATAAAAGTAGAAGGTTCAAAACCAAGAAAAAGCTCATTGTGCGTATCAGAATGGACGATACAAACCTTTAGTTATCATCCCAAGTAATTACTTGGTAGCATTAACATGAGGATACTAATTATGATACTTCTCTTAAGTTTATACAAGAAACAAAATAAACAGTGGGATAATCAGGTAATCATAATCTAACAATGAGCCTTGTACCCAAATCTTTTTGTTTCGATCTTCAGATTTTGTTAATCTTGTGTTGAAAACAAGCCGTTACGATTATTATCTCCCTGATACATTATACACATCATATCCAACCTATAGTCTTTTTTCCAATACTGAATAGAGACTCTGTACACATTTTAATCTGATCCATAATATATACATGTCTGTGGCTACTTTCAATGAACGAAGTAACAAAAGACCAAAACTGAACAAAATAGTCGTAAACATTTTGATCGTGTCCAGGTATACCATACTATCTCTACATTGAATATTGATGGATGTAGATGTAAGAAAAATCCTAACATTTTATAAGAAAACAAAGAAAATCTTGCATTACCATTGCCAGGATTTACCTATGACTATTGCCTCCGACAAATAACCATCACTCTGTTTTATCTAAGGATCTTGTCAGCGGAAAACCACTCAAGATCTATTTGTAATATTTAATATTCTCTCCGAGTTCTTCGACTTTCACTAATGTGGTTTTGATACAAAAAAGAGATAAGGATTGGAAATTTAACTTAGTTTGCCACTCATTATTGGTTTAGTGCTGTCTGACAGATTTTTCAAGGCGATTCGATTTCAAGAGATAGTTTTCGCTTTGATAAATGACCACATCAGATATAAAAAAAATATGAAATACAAATTAAAGCTCTGTTTATTTCTTTAATGTTCGCAATTTTATTGTTTTTCTTTTTAGTAGGCATAGTGATTTTAGGTGGTGAATATTCCTAAAAGACAATGTTGTTTTTATGTTGTTATTGTTATTACTAATAATTATCAATAATCATTTTTCATCTTTTCATATCTGCAGCCGCAGTTGCAATTGTTGCAGCAGCAGCAATGCTAGCAGCATGCAGCATAGTGGTTGTAGTAGTAGTTGTAGTAGTAGTAGTAGTAGTAGTAGTAGTAGTAGTAGTAGTAGTAGTAGTAGTAGTAGTATTAGCAGCAGCAGTAGTAGTAGTAGTAGTAGTAGTAGTAGTAGTAGTAGTAGTAGTAATAGTAGTAGTAGTAGTAGTAGTATTAGCAGCAGCAGTAGTAGTAGTAGTAGTAGTAGTAGTAGTAGTAGTAGTAGTAGTAATAGTAGTAGTAGTAGTAGTAGTATTAGCAGCAGCAGTAGTAGTAGTAGTAGTAGTAGTAGTAGTAGTAGTAGTAGTAGTAATAGTAGTAGTAGTAGTAGTAGTATTAGCAGCAGCAGTAGTAGTAGTAGTAGTAGTAGTAGTAGTAGTAGTAGTAGTAGTAATAGTAGTAGTAGTAGTAGTAGTATTAGCAGCAGCAGTAGTAGTAGTAGTAGTAGTAGTAGTAGTAGTAGTAGTAGTAGTAATAGTAGTAGTAGTAGTAGTAGTATTAGCAGCAGCAGTAGTAGTAGTAGTAGTAGTAGTAGTAGTAGTAGTAGTAGTAGTAATAGTAGTAGTAGTAGTAGTAGTATTAGCAGCAGCAGTAGTAGTAGTAGTAGTAGTAGTAGTAGTAGTAGTAGTAGTAGTAATAGTAGTAGTAGTAGTAGTAGTATTAGCAGCAGCAGTAGTAGTAGTAGTAGTAGTAGTAGTAGTAGTAGTAGATAGAGGGTGGGAGAGAGAAACCTACATACAGAGAGAAAGAAAGATATTCTATAAAATCAAAGGCAGTGCCACAAAACTTTGGAAAAAACGTTTCTGATTAAATTACGCTCAGTTGCCAAATTTGGCATAGGTTGGTGGTTTGGAAATTAAATTAAAACTTTTTTTTACCATTTAATCTCCAAAGTTTCATGATATTGAAAAACCTGTAAAACTAAATTTAGACAACCCCCCATCCCCACTTATCTGTATCAGGATAGTCTGTTACCTGAAACTAAGTCAGTAACCCTCGTTCCCATTATGTGGTATCGGTTATCTAAATAGTCATTAAATTTTAAACCTTCTTGTATTCATAATCTACTCGATATAGTTTCAAACACCTTTTTATCAATATGTTATTTATTTAATTCTTAAAAACAGTCCCTTTTTTCATTATGTGTTGATAACCTGTTATTAGTGTTAATAAACACCGATATCTCAATATTGTACATAACAGTAAACCAACAACAACAACAACCTTATTTTCATTATCTAGACTAAATGTTAAACTAAGCCAACTCTAGTCAACCTACCATCCCCTTTTATTTACATTAAATGGATAACCTGTTATCTAATAAGTCAAACCCCTTTGTTTTCATTATTTGGATAACCTGTTATCTAAATAATCTTTTCTTATAACTATACATTCATAGCCATAAAGATTATTTCCTCCAAATCAATCCATTAATCCTCTTTAGAAAATTATTATTTCTTGTCCAGTCTTTTCCTTTTAGAATTAAAGTCCATTATGATTACCCCCTTCCTCCTTTAATTCTTCCATGTACTTTTGCTTCGTCCAGTACTGTAAATCGCTGAGTATGTAATAATCTTTATCGAATACAAAACACATAGGGGGAGGTCAACGATTTTTTCGCTGTCATAACCATTTGTTCGTGACCACTGAAATGGGGCAAAATTATTAATTGTGTTTCTAAGTTATTTCTGAGTCTCTTTCTCTGTCTATCTTATTCACAATTATACGTTTACAGACATTTCATAATTATCTTTTTCATTGAGATATTGGCTCCCTCCATTGTTATTTTTTTAATATTGTTTTTAGTGGGCTTTTGTTTATACTTTATATCCGTATTCTTTTTATTATTTTTCTTCCGAACTTTGCCCGTCTGTCTATTTGTCTGTCTCTCTCCCCTTCTCTCTCTCTCTCTCTCTCTCTCTCTCTCTCTCTCTCTCTCTATCTGCTAGTTTCTCTCTCTTTCTCTATCTCTTCTATGTCTGTATCTGCTAGTCTCTCTCTTTCTCTCTCTCTCCCTCTCTCTCTCTCTCTCTCTTTCGCTTGAACCTTTAGACTTCTCCCCGTGTTTTCAATTTTCTGTCCTTTTTTAGCGTTTCTCCTTCCTCCAACCCGCTATCTCTCTTTCTTCCTTTCTCTCTCTCTCTCTCTTTCCCAGATATAAATAAACATACCCACTCTGTTTTGTTACCAAAAGAAAATCGGTATCATCTGCTACTTGTGTCTCTCTATGCTTCTGTTTTCTCATTAAACACACACACACACACGCACACAAAGGAAACCCTCTCTTATCCCTTTAATAGAAAACCCTCTCTCATGCCTTTAGTAGAATATCTCTATTCCTTTAATAGAAAACCCTCTCTCATGCCTTTAGTAGACTCTCTCTATTCCTTCAGTAGAAAACCCTCTCTCTATTCCTTTAATAGAAAACCCTCTCTCTATTCCTTTAGTAGAAAACCCTCTTTCTATCCCTTTAGTGCCCTTGAGCATCCCATTGCTCCTGTGTGTAACAAGATTCGTAGAAATCCATGGGACGCGCTTCTTGATGCAGCTTATGTGACCAACTTTTCCTGCCAGTTTGCACAATCCGCTTTTCTTTAGACAAGACGACGTGCCAAATAAGAAGATTCCGCATGCCAATTGCTTGAGCTTTCTGGACACTAGGAGGCAGAAAGTCCCCTTCATCAGGCTTCACACCGGCTTAGGTCAAACATCTGTTTGTCCAATTTTCCTTCCCCTACTAGTTTGGCCGGTGTCAGTATAATGTGACTGGCTTAGACAGGAGGCATGGTGTTCCCACAAGGTCTCTGTGTCACAGGATGCAACATTCTCAGACGTTAGTCTTGGGACACGTCTACGATATGACGTATTGATTTTTTTTAATAACGCATAAAAGCTTTCATTAATATGGGCTTTATTCAAGAACTGTGAGATTGAAAAAAAGGGGGTGGATAAAGTATTAGACCCCTCGACTTTGAATCAGACGCACCGGACTGTCTTGCCATAAGACACATTTTTTTCAGAATTCGTCCTCTTTTGGTTGGGCCTGTGTCAGTACCATTTAACCAACTGAGACCGACAGAAGTCCTGGTATCTCAGTGGGGCAACAGATGCCAATAATTATTTAGATTTGGGACCCGTTCGAGAAAATAGTCAAGTGAAGTTACCGATGTTGAAATATAGTAAGCAAACAAACGAAACAAACTCAGTATCTACATATAACATATTAAACATAGTTTTCATAATTATAATAAACATAGTTTTCAAATTATAATAAACATAGTTTTCATAATTAGAGTTCAAAAGTAATACCAGAGAGTCTGAAATAGTGATAGGCTTCACGGAAAGGGTTTTGCGTGTGCGGATTGGTATAATAAAGGTTGGAGCTTTCCTATTCAAACCTTAGTAAAAAAAAAACTATGCCTGAAGATTGGTATACCGCCTTAATTTCGACCAAGAAATAGAGTGAGCACGTATCAATAGTACTGTGAGCTTTTTTGTGTGCAATGTGTTACTTAAACTAAAACTTTTAGTTGCATCTTTTTCTTTTTAATCTCAGCCCCTTGTAAAAAGCAGGTTCAAACCCCATAACTCTGCTGTACAGCTTCACGTAAATATTGTTGCCCTGTGTCGACCAAAGTGAAATGAATAAAACTTTGCGATATTTTTTTTACAGATGGGGATACAATTTCTCATATCTTAGAACTGCATAGCCGTAGATGCAGAACTTTAATGTGAGCAGTTTACCTTCAGTTAAAAAAAAAACAACAAAAAAAACAAACAACGACAACAAGACTGACTTTTGACAATTTTATGTGCTGCCACACACAAGACAGAGGGCGATACCATGATTCTTGTCTATGATGGTCACACAGCAACCATGTAAAATGGTCTTTTATTTTTTTTATAATTGTGAAAGCCTTGCAAACGCAGAAAAAAATAGTGCTAGTTTAAAATTTAATAAAGTAACTTATTGCTAACATTCAATAACAACATTATACCCTGCATGAGGCACTGAGACTCATTATCACGTTAGTAAAATCATCTTTCTTCATGCGACGGATCTTTTCTCTTTTCTCTTTTATTTTTTTCCCTCTTATCTTAAAATAAGTTTCGGTTGCCAATCTATGCAATAAGTTACTTCATTAAATTTTAAACGAGTACTATTTTTATCTGCGTGCTGCAACGTTTGCAATATGTCAAAGTCATCTAGTGCGAAAGGCGATCGCAACTTTTTGAAGTTAACATTATCATATTAACGACTGCAATAAAGGGTATACAACAAGTCTCACAATCTCGTTTCAAGAGTGATAGTTGGTATAAAAAGATCATAATGATATTTTTCCTCTAAATGAATTTTTTTCATCCAGTGTTAATTTAAGGTTAAATCAATATATGATTACTTTTTTTTCAAATGTCGTTGGAATATATATATAATTTATTTTTAAATTAAAACTAGTACCGGGTGTAAAACTCTAGATTTAGATTTAGGTGTAGCTAAAATAATACTAGTACATATATTGTAAACTATCTTGCCAGACGATATGAATAAAGGTTGTGTGTGTTTTTTTTGTGTTTTTTTTTTTTTTTGGGGGGGGGGATGTTCCCATACTTAACGACAGTAAAGAATGTTTTCTTATCATTCACGGAGTTAGATACAAGGAACTTCCTTACTCTTTCAAAAAGTCATCTCATATATGCCATGAAAATTATTAATTCGATTCAGTTAACCCCTTCGTGGCGTTCAATGTACCCTGTGCGTCCAATTTTTCGGGACAAGGTGCCTCACTCATGTACATTGCACGTCTTAGAATCCGCTTATTTTGCCATTCCACATAACGCTCGTGTTTTTAACTGCATAAAAGATCGAATAGTTGAATTGGATGTTGAATATTGGAAATGTACGAATCAAACCACTCTTCAATTTTCGTAAAAGATCCGTCATGGCGATTGAAAATACCTTCGTCTCATAATTATATCATTGCGTTAAAAGTTTGTTTCAAGTCAAAGACGTTCACCAAGTGCATTTCAAGAACAAATGAAACTTTCGTAGTTGTAAAGACTTTCTTCCACATAAAATTGTTCATTTTAACTGACTTGTGTTAGTTTACTTAAAAAGCCAAACGTGATTTTAGGTTTTTTATGCATAATTTTAAACTAAAGAAAAATGAAACATGCAGGAATTAGAATAATATTGTGTTATTCGAAAGTTTTTTTGATTTAGTTTTCAAAGATATTAAATTATTGTTTTTGTTATTTTACTCATTAATGTGTCCAAAAGATTTTTATTAGGGAGTATATGGCGTGTAAATAATCAAATCATTTAAGGAAAGAAATATCACGAACGTGTCCCAAGACTAAGATCTGACAATTTTACGTGAATCCAAATAGAGAAATAGATGGGTATATATTCAGATGGTTCTAAGTACAATGATCACGAAGATCTAATCCCTCTCTGTAATTAGAACCTTACATTTTACTCTCAGTGAGTCACATTATATTGACAACCGACCCAACCAGTATTGGACGTACTCCAAATAACGTTTTTTTTCACAATCGTGTAATCGAACCGAGGACCTCCCATAAAGAAATCCAGAGCTCTATAGGTTACGCCAGCTTACATCCTAAAATTAATTTTAGGTCCATGTTATTTTTTCTTTTTCTCTTTTTTTTTAATTTAAGAAAGAATACAACGTGTAGCCTCGGGAACAGTTTCAGTTTAATGTGAATGGCTGAGACAGGAGTAACGGTATCCCCGCCCTGTCTCGGGTGTGGCAGCACGTACAATTGTCAGGCGTCAGTCTTGGGGCCCGTCCACAATATAGCCTTGATAATGCTGATGTTGGACGTTAAACCAACTCAACAACAACTCAACAATGCCTCGAGAACAGTTACCCCAACTTCCCCTACTAAATCCAGGATGATTGTCAAAGGATTGAGTTCAGCTCTTAATGGTGTCTGGTCCCATGAGATATGTGCTATCTTACAACTTGAGCAAAGAGCTCAGCAAAGAGTGTTGCCTTTTCCTCAAACCATCTGTGAGACAGTATTCATGAACACGAGTCGAGTTGAGTTGATTTTAACGTCCAACATCAGCACTATATAGGCTATATTGTGGACGGGCCCCAAGACTGAAGTCTGACAATGGTACGTGCTGCCACACACGATGGTTGGGTTGGTTGGGTTGGTTTAACGTCCAACATCAGCACTATATAGGCTATATTGTGGACGGGCCCCAAGACGGACGTCTGACAATTCTATGTGCTGCCACACACGAGACAGGGCGGGGATACCATGACTCCTGTCTTAGCCGATTACCATGAACACGAGTCAATGCTGTGACAATCCAATGAGTTGAAATAATAAAACGTTGTATTTACTTTAAAAAAACAACTTCATCGTTCGTATATAAAAGTATTTCATAAATTAAAAAAGAATGAAACAAGCGGCAATTACCGTACATTTTTTTAAAAGAAGTAAATTCAGGAGTGTAGTTTTTACACATAAATGGAACGGATTGGTCGTCTTTGATTTTTCGCTCTCACTCTTTCTTGTAGATGAATCATTCATAAAAAATGTAACGTTTTAAAGAAGCAATTTCTACTACTAGTATGATTATTTTTACAATTTTACTAGTTTTCTTCTTATAACAGAGTTGAGTTGAGTTGGTTTGACGTCAGCACTATACTATATTGGCTATATTGTGGACGGGCTCCAAGACACGTCTGATTTTTATGTGCTGCCACACACGAGACAGCGCAGGAAAACCATGACTCCTGTTCCAGCCGGTCACATTATACTGACACCGACCCAACCAGTCACAGGGGACGAAATCAGATAAATAAATATGCCGATCGTTTTTATAACAAAAGAAACTGGTTCTCAACGGCCGTAAAAGATTGTATTAGAAGGTTTTAAAAGAAAAACAAAGTAAAGTTGAAAAGTGGTTTTCGATTTATCAATGAACAAAACATTTCCTGCAGTGATAAAAATCCCTCTGAAACAAAATGACGTATTTGCTTACTAATCACTAATAATTATTAGTACTCATAATAAGGTTCACGTGTGAAATAAGGCTTTGGGTTTAGACAAATATATATTTTATGCTTGTAAGCTTATTTTCTAAAAGCCATTATTTAAAGAAAAATAAAAAAGCCTCTCGCTCAAATATGGAAAATGGCAATTTTGTTGTGGGGTAAATACATAACCAGCCCTCTATAATCCACATGAATTGTACGGAAAGTAATTTTAAGGCCGTTTCTATCAGTATCAAAGCTTTGCTGAATCTAGAGTAATTTTTTTTAATTTACAAAATATAATATAACCAATACTTCCCAAAAGAGGCATCAGATTGAACAAAGTAAAAGACCTTTTTCCCTGACAAGGTTTACTATTCAATACGGTGCACGGTGATCTATATCTGTCACGATTACAGATCGTAGTTACACAATTCTAATAAGCTTACAATTCATTATTCGTCTGACAAAATGTTCTCATTGACTTCTCTGGTTATTCAAGTGTATAAAAACATCTAAACAACTTGAAAGTAGTTATAAGTTTAAATTGCGTCCACAATATTTGTGTACATGACTCCCCACTCCAAATTTTGTTCATCTGGTGAAGGACATTGCATTTGACCACAATATTTGATCACTAAATCTAGATTTCGGTCAGTATCAATAGGCCTAGATGTGGATGGTTGATCAAGTGCTGTATTATCATTGTTTGGGTCCATTGGCAGTGTAACTGTAGAAGCTGCCTGACTGATGTCAGGTGGAGGCGTTAGTGATGATATAGATCTAGATTTAATCTATGTGGGTCTATCTTCTTTTTGTGGTGGTGTATCAGATCTGGAGCTGAATCTACGTTGTGGAGATCTAGATCTATGTCTGTTTTCACTTTGTCGTAGTTCATGACCACCATCATTTTGCCTAGATATGGGTGGTTGATCAAGTGATGTATGTAATTTTGTGGTTGAGGGAATTTGATTTGGATTGAGTGTTGCCGCTAACTATATGGATCGTCTTAAACGACGTGTCATTTTCTCACCTCACTAGTCTAATCTAGATCTAGATCTTCCATAATTAAATCATACAGTTGAGTCATGCTTCTTGGTCAAATAATTCAGATCTAGATATTAGATTATTCCTGAGTCAGTTGCCTTTGTTTTGTTAAAAGACTGAGTAAGTCTGCGGTGATAATTTTTTTTAGAATTACCGCTCTCAAGTGCAAAAGTTTCCCCTAAACGCGCTACCTTTAGTAAAGAGATTGACCTTGTAATACAGATTGATCTATGCAGGACGGACGCATTAAAATTTCACATAATATCAAAAGTTAATATAAAACATTGCTTTTTAAAGAGTGGTGGTCAGCATGTCCCTAATCTGATGTATAGTGGTTCATTTAAAAATGCTTTGTAATTTTCAAATGATTGATTAAGTTTGTGGAGATAGGCGTGGGTAGGTATCCAATCACTGAAAAGTAAACGTGACTTGGCCATTCAACAAGCCCCTCAATTTTTTTATATCATGCCCAAGACCCTGTCGGTTGCTGTGTTATGCACACTTTTATATCCGTCCGATCTTGTCAAATTTATCGTCAGGTGACTATAGAAATGTCAAAATTTAAAAGCGAGGCAGTAAAAAGAAATATATGTTCGTGCACCACCCATATTTGCCATCTGCTGCCTGTTTGATTTTTCAATATGAACAGACATTTTAATGAACTCGGGTTTTCATAACTGCAATGAAAAGTGTTGTTTATTTGCGGCATTAAAATTTGGCATACGTTTTTCTGTCAACTACAATACGCGCAGTCCATAAAACTGGACAGAGGTGCACAACACATCGCGAAAACAAAGCAATTAATTTCGACATAAATACAAGCTTTACGAACAGCTGTTTTTATGGCTTCAATACGGAGATGAAGTGCAAAATAGGTTAAGCAGCGCTGTGTCGGGCAAAGGATAATGGGATAATAAACTGGCTTGACTCTTGTCTTTTGTATATCTGTCTGTCTGTCTGTCAAACTGACAAAAAAGGAAACCCCTCCTGCCCATAATGGATAACCCCCTTTAAGTGGCGAGTAGCGTCAGGTCCCTGGCTTTAATTTGGTGCCCACACTGTTAAACATGTGCATCTCA
This sequence comes from Elysia chlorotica, assembly GCA_003991915.1. Taxonomy (NCBI): domain Eukaryota; kingdom Metazoa; phylum Mollusca; class Gastropoda; family Plakobranchidae; genus Elysia; species Elysia chlorotica. The sequence goes on from RQTK01000484.1 coordinate 135,741, forward strand.
TACTTACAACTGGAAAACCAGAGCAAACCCTATGTATTTAAAGGACAACATACATTATCTCCCACGATGTCAGCAAAACATAATTTTTCGACGTAGAACAGGACATGGATAACTAGATGCACACACCTACAAATTTAAAATAAGCAACTCTCCTTTCTGTGCATGCGAAAACTTCCCTCAAACTCCAGAGCATGTCCTCATGGCATGCCACTCTTATTCTCGGCTCAGGAAAACAATAATTATGGCATTCAGATACAACACTGAAGCAAAAATTATGGGGTACCCTGGAAACCCTAAACAGACTGCCTCTTACACCGAGGAGGCAATCTGAAAATTAAAAAAATTTAGGCATATTGAAAATGAACGCGCAAGAAGAAGATCTAGCCTGGACGAGTGTTAAGCTCTTTTCATCAGGACTGTTATGGATATTGTTTGTAGCCATATAGATTTTCTAGATTTCAAACAAAACTATAATATTTCACCTGCTTAACTGATGACATGACGGAAAGTAGGACCTGTAAACTATGAAAATTATAGGAGCAGGTGAAGTACAATAAAAAAAATATGAGATCTGGGACATAGAAACTACGTTTTAATTACTAAATAAATATAGATCAGTTCTGGAAGACTCTATTTAGATCTATAACTAATTAGGATATATGATTATAGATTTACAATAAACTGGAATCTAAATAAATCTAGATTTTAAAAAGTGATCTAGATCTAGATTTAATATAGAGACTTTTGTGAGCGAACATGTCTACAATGCTCAGATTTCTCAAAACAGTGTCCTAGAGGTAGACACATTGTGTGTCTTTTTATACATCCAAAAAAATTTCGCTGCCTCGCAGCAAACTCAAATGCAGTAAAACGCCCCATAAAAGCCCCCATATATATATATATAAAAGAGAAGATAAGATAAGATAATCCTTTATACTCCCATAGGAAATTTTTTCCTTGTTCGTACATACATATATACATCAGTTGTACACGTGTGACATAAAAATAGTGATGATAATAATAATAAGAATGATAACGAAATAAAATGAACGTTTTACGTTCACATGTAAAAGTATTGAAATTGTACACTGCCAAACACACCTCTTCACGCATATTATACAAGAATGCACATAACACTGCATACAGGCACGAAGTTCCCGACTGCGATTGTCCCGACCCGAAGACCAACGTTCGCCCCGCTCTAGGTAAAGCTATTTTGCAACAATCTAATGAATGCTGGTACAAATGAGTTTTTATATATATATCTCTTCTTGCAGAGAGAGAGAGAGAGAGAGAGAGAGAGAGAGAGAGAGAGAGAGAAGATGTCGGATAAAAACAGAAAGAGATATGGATTTTTTTATCACTTTCACGTTTTTGGCGTCTCTCCTAACTCCGGGAGATTTTATTGGCTTCATTCACAAGCAGGAAACAGTTTTGTCTCCTTAAAAGGTGAGTCCGAAGCCAGAGATGAAGACATTTTTCTTAGAGAAAATATTAGATGAGCCCATATCCCTATGAGTGTTAAAAAAGACTTATGAGGCATTAACATGTCTTTTATTAACTTTCCATCCTACCCAGTTTCCTTGGTTAATTCTTGTTCTTTTTTCCTTTCAAATTAAGCCTGATATAGATGTGGGCTTCCACATGCCTTCTGGGATATTGACAACACCTCTGGATTTCGACAAGCACATATCTGATTTTTTTTTCTGCTTTTCTTTTACAACAGGCCGTTAGCACGTTAGCAAAAGATTAAATGATTTTTCATCTTAAATATTCGTTATATAAATTTTCCTTGCAAGATCTATATAATAGCATGAAAAATTAGTTTTCTATGAACAATTGTGCCCCATTTTTCATTAATCCACCTATCAATATTTATTTTAAAATTAACCCTTGACATCTTAAAATAACACATCAAGAAAATTGTCTAGGCGATTATAATACCCTTTCTTAATTGTATCCTATTCTCTTCAACCCATAACTTAAGGACATTTTCTCTCTTGTAAACATTACATTTTAGGGTCTATTTGAAATGAAGTGATTTCAGATATTTTCTGCACAAAATCTCAGCAGCTCCTGTATGAGATGGTGGATGTGAAGACAAGCTCCTTAGTCAAACGCAAGGTTGATCATAGGCACAAAAAAATATCTTTATGTAAATCATGTCTCGTATATATTATCTATGGACGTGTGTACAGCTTTGTGGTAAATGTACGACTCAACAACATCAAAAACAATGACAAAAATATTATAAAAATAAATAGTAATCAGTTGACACCTAATATCATTGTATTCTCCTTTTTAGATTCGCATTCCTGTACCTTTTACTGTTAAGTAATAAATCTAACATTGTGATTAAAATTTTGTAAACGGATACTCGACATCTGCAGCCAATGTGGAATTTCGCCACAGGCCTCTATTCTTTTTTTTAATGTCATATTATATTTTCTCAAGCCATTAGACACATAATTTATAGAAATGGCCTTTACTCCTAGTCCAATATTGAGATCGAAAACATGATAAAATGCAATTATAATTATAACCCTCTTCATATTTATGACTTAAGTTTAGTTGCGTCTGAGAATTTTCATAAAACGGTTAAAAGATACACTTTTAGGCAGTAAATACGTCATTGTCTGGCGGAAAAATAGTGAGTAGTAGAAACTGTTTGCGTTAATTTATCTAAGTTTGCTGTTTATTTCTTATGAAAATGTCATGATTATTTTATTGATCTTGTACGCCCACACCTTTAGGAACACAATATTGCGAAAACATTCATAACAATTCATATTCACCAATGTTATGAATACAGTATTAGTATGTTGAAACTTATCTTCATTTAACACGGGTTAGATACATCGCCGCAGTCGATTACAGCATGTTGTACGCCTTCTATTCATATGATCATCTCAAGACAGATCTTAAGCTTACCGCGACGTTGTACTTGCGACCCCAATGAGTGTATCCTCATCGTGATGTGTTCAGGAGTTCACTAATGTATTGTCAATCAGGAAATGATGATTGGTTTAATGGTAACATAGCTAAATCTACTGATTATGGGCAATATCTGCCAACCCATCAAGACAAATATTTATATTCTTATATAATGCTACTACTACTATAACAACTACTACTACTACTGCTGCTGCTGCTGCTGCTACTACTACTACTACTACTACTACCCCCTCTCCCTCTTTCTCTCTCTCTCTTCTCTCTCTCTCTATCTCTTTCTCTCTCTATATATATCTCTCTCTCTATCGCTCATCTCTCTCTGTCTCTCTCTTTCTCTCTCTCTCTATCTCTCTCTTTCTATCGCTCATCTCTCTTTTTGTCTTGCTCTCTCTCTTTCTCTGTCTGCTATCGGATTAATGGTCTGCCCTTTATTTCTTCCATGCTCTCTCTTTGCCTGTCTTTTCTTTTCTAACTTTCTCTCTCTCC
>RQTK01000484.1:140075-171385 GCA_003991915.1 Elysia chlorotica
CTACTACTACTACTACTACTACTACTACTACTACTACTACTACTACTACTACTACTACTACTACTACTACTACTACTACTACTACTGCTGCTGCTACTACTACTACTACTACTACTACTACTACTACTACTACCTCTCTCTCTCTATCTCTCTCTTTCTATCGCTCATCTCTCTTTTTGTCTTGCTCTCTCTCTTTCTCTGTCTGCTATCGGATTAATGGTCTGCCCTTTATTTCTTCCATGCTCTCTCTTTGCCTGTCTTTTCTTTTCTAACTTTCTCTCTCTCCTCTCTCTCTCTCTCTCTCTCTCTCTCTCTCTCTCTCTCTTACTTTCTAACCTCTCTCACATTCTCACATCTCTGTCTTTCTCCCTTGTCCTCTAATTCTATCTCTGTTTGTTTGTCTCATTCTCCTTTCTCTGTCTTTTTCCGTCTCTCTTTCTCTTTGTCTCTCTCACTCTCTCTCTCTACATGTCTCTCTTTCTTTTCAGTTGTCTTTGATACCAAGTTCCTGGTAATAAACAGCTGATCCTGATGATGTACGATTTTAATTAGAGGCTAATAATTTGTTTATTTCAACTTAGAGGCATGTTGATGCTGTGTTTAATTGACACCTCCGACATTAATCAAATTTGGAAGTGCAGATCTTATATTCTTGCATAGAACAAGTTTCCGTCTGGTGGAGAAATAGTGATAACTTATTCAAACTGACGATAGATTTAAATTTTTAAAGAACCATTTTAAATTTCTTGAATTTGATTTCATCTGTACTATCTATTCTAAAAAAATAGCTGTTATAGGCGGTGTTCCTTGACAGCTGTAAAGCAATATTTTGTTATAATAGAAAATAATAGGCTTGATGGGCCGATAGTAATACTGGAATCAATTTAACCATACATTCTCAAATGCGCGTTTTATTTTAAACAGTCTGACTCTGATAATGAAACGTTTACTGAAACTTATAACTGAACGTTTTCTCTTTCCCAGCACTTATGACGACTATTTATGTCTCTGCAATATTTTAAAAGCCCGATCAAATTAAAACAATGATAAAGTGTTTTTAAAATGGATAGTTGCATAAGCAACAGCCCATGAAAATGCTACATATAAATACGGCATAAATACAGAAATCGATTTAAATTGCATCCATGTTTAAGAATTATATAATGTTAACATATACTACAGTTTATTCACATGAGGATAGAAAAGAATATCTGAATGACCGATTCTTAGTGTTTTTTTAACACACCGCTTTTGTTGTACGAGCTATTAACAAGAACATTACCTTGTGTCTGCGTATTCTGTATATTGTACACTATAATTGTAGCAACTGTATTAATAATCAATTGCTAGATACAAAATTTAAAGGACCTCGAGCAATGCAAAGGTAAACTTGCTTTATAAATGCACTTTATATTTCAGTCTACTGCAGAGTCTGCCGATTAAATCACATGCAAAAATAATCATACCGTTTTGTGCTATTTATTTTGAAAGATTACTGAGTAAGTTTATGATAACTACTTTATCACCTGTATGTCATAAGTCATTACTTTACTCGTTTCAGTAAAAAATGTTAAGAACGAAGAGTTTTACGATGAGTAGTCAATAAGGAGAGAGTGGAGTTGGAGTTGAGTTGGTTAATGTCCAGCATCAGAACTATATAGAATTTTAATGAGGACCGGCCCCAAGACTGCCGTCTGACATATTTATGTGATGCTACACTCGAAGCAGAGCGGGGATACCACGACTCCTGTCTCAGCAGGCTGTTCACATTTCAATTTCAATTTCAATTCAATTCAATGTTTATTCAGTCAATATATATATATATATAGGCTAATTATATTAAGAGCATACATATCGAAAATTATTTTGTCAAGCACAGGCTTTGCAAGATGAATACATATAAACAGTTATACAAATATACATGCAGCAACACAATTCGCAAAAGGTTTTACTTAAACATAGTTATATCTAAGTAGTACACATTAATTAAAAAAAAATTAAAAAAAAATTGGTCAAATAAAGTGGTATCGATTATGCCAACAATTATTGTGAACCCCCTTGGTGATTTGAGTTAAGTTTTTACCTACTACAAGACGACAAACCAAGGTTAAGGACTTTTTAGACGTGGAAAATGTAGTTAGTTCTAAAAATGGAGACCATGTTAGCACTCACGTTGAGTTGTTATGGTGGATTAAGGGGTAAATGCTAGGTAGCTTGAATATTTTTGTTCAGACAATTAAATTATGTTATATCTGGCTTTGGCTCTTTTAACTGTCTGAGTATGAGCTAAGTTCATTTTTTGATTTTATGTATTTAACTATCGTACCAGAAACACTTACTGTGAAACCATTCAGTCATTTGAGTACAGTTTTTACCTACTACAAGACGACAAAACAAGGTTAAGAACTTTTTAGACGTTGAAAATGTAGTTAGTTCTAACAAGGGAGACCATGGTAGCACTTACGCTGAGTTGTTATAGTGGAGTATAAGGGAAATGTTAAGTAGCTTGAATGTTTTTGTGTAGACTAGTTATATCTTGTTTTGACTTTTTTAAATGTCTGAGTATGACATAAGTTCATTTATTGATTTAAATTATGTATTTTAACTATCGTACCAGTACACAAAAGTCAAGTATTATTAAGATTTAAATAATGATGAATATCGACACGGGAATACATGGTATACTCTGTCTATATCTAAGTCAGTGCAAACACAAGTGTTGTGTTCTCACTTTTTGCTGTTTCTAGTATCAGTCTAGATGAAAATATGTACTAAACCTTCTCAAAAGTTTTCAGGAAAATGCTGTAAAGTGAAGAGAAACAAAAACCATTCGTAAGGGAGGTTACATGTGTTTTTTGAAAAAAACCCACAAAACTTACGGCCCTTGTTTGCGGTAGGTTACCACCCCCCGATAGGTCAATTTTGTAAATAATGATTTGCTTAAAATAAAATTTAACCTTAAGATATGGACACATGAATTAAAACATTGAATTAAAAAGAAAATGGCTGCTATGAAAATCATGGCTGATAGACAAACTTTAAAATGTTTATACGGTACCAAACTGTCTATTTTTCTTTTTATTAGGTGAAGGGATAATGAAAGCATAAACAAATAAGCCTTTTGGAACACGCTTTTACCAATGATAATTTAGTTGTACCTAGAGGGGCGTTCTAACTTAAAATCTTGAGAATTACGAAATAAATGTTAAATTCATATTAAATTCATTTGGTGTCTTTCTTCCTTCATCGACTAATTTGAATCTAATATGGCGATCACACTAATATCTTAAAATCAATACATATTCTTAATTAATTTTTTTCTATTGATAAAGGCAGAAAGATAGGAACAAGTCAATTTGACAATGACTTCAAAATATCGTGGCAAGGACACTTTAAACTGAAGGAAACAATTATGTACAATAACTGCTCTAATTAATGAGACTAGAAACTTTACTACTTACAAAACAATACGATTAGGAGAAACTGAACTGGAATAAGGATTTTAATTATAAAAACATAAATTCAGGTGTTATGAAGTACATCAAGGTTTTCTGTAGACCCCAACGTAATTTTATCTAAAACGTATAATTATATAGTTTCGAAAATCAAATTTTTGCTAACTGCTTGGCCGGGGGGGGGGGGGGGGGTGAAAATCAAATTTTTGTAGCGGGGGGGGGGGGGGGGGCAATCATGGATGAGAAATGAGGACAGCAAAGAAAGGAAAGAGATAGATAGACAGATAGATAGATAGAGAGAGAGAGAAAGAAAGAGAGAGAGAGAGAGAGAGAGAGAGAGAGAGAGAGAGAGAGATCTGGATAATGGTGTCTTTTAGCACTGGAAGAACACAGTCTAGGCAAGTCAATTTCATTTTTTTAAGAATCAACCTGTGAAGAACTTTTGTTCTGTTGTAGAATAAAAGCTCCCTCCTAGTTTAAATTACAAAACAAATTTGATAATTTAAATATCATATAAATTCCAAGGGAATCTTGATAGTTGGATGCTATGTGGATAGAAAGTGCACGAGCTGGGAATCAGCTTCAGACCTCTCGGACCTTCTATGCAGTAGCTCTGAGTGCTGCATACTGAGCTTTTCGATTCCGTTTGATTTTAGCTATCAAATTATTCATGATGGCTCTGCTCTCCGATAGCAAAATTCAATTTTGTTCACCTCGGGGAGCAGGCAAAATCTAATCGCGTATGGCCGGTAATGTATGGAACTTTATGGTCCATTGTTATTAAGAATGCTACGTTTGTTTGTAAAGTATAAGGATTCACAAAGAAAATTCAAGGGCAATTTCTTGACCACACACACATACACACACACACACACACACACACATATATATATATATATATATATATTATATCAAAATAACATCCAACGTCAGCACTCTATATGCTATATTGTATCATTGTAGAAGGGCACCAAGATTGACATCTGACAACTGTATGTGCTGCTCTGTGCTATACACGAGACAAGGCAGGTAGACCTGGACTCCTGTCTTAGCTGGTCACATTATACTGGCACCGACCAAACTAGTTTAGGGATGAAATTTTACAATTAATATTTTGACTGATCGTGGGATTCGAACCGCGGACCTTCCGATCTGGAAACTTGAGCTCACCAGTAGTTAGTTCGCGCCCCAACCCATTAACCTCTTAGCACGTAGGTATAATATTAAGAGAAGGACATAAATGTCTGGTTTTGGCTCTCCCCTATGTCTGTCAAATCCGCTTGTCTAGGACTGAGATCCCCCAGGGAACCTATTAGATGTAAGACCTGTTTGACCAAGAACTCTAGACTAGATCCAGATTATCTTCATTTATTTCCCATTGCGCAGTACAACGCTACTGGTTGGGTCGGTGTCAGTATAATGTGACCGGCTGAGACAGGAGTCATGGTATCCACGCCCTGTCTCGTGTGTGGCAGCACATACAATTGTCAGACGTGTCTTGGGGCCCGTCCACAATATAGCCTATATAGTTCTGCTGTTGGACGTTAGACCAACGCTCCCCCCCCCCACGCAGTACAACGCAATGTATATATTTACGTTTCAACTAACCATTTGAATAGAAGCTACCAATTTAATAAGATGCAAAGTCACCGGGTTGAATGATGTGAGCTCATCGTTGTTTTACAAGGGTAAAAGTGATCTATTTTTTTAAACGACTATCCTAGTTAGGGCACACAAAACTCAGTGAAGAATTTTCGGTCGGCCTACAATCCTACTAGCTCTAAAATGTAAACTGTCCTAATTCTACAAAACATTTTAATGATATAGCTCCCCTTGGCTATTCTTGTTAATTTCGGAGACCCTGTCTGATATTTTAGAAAGCGTTGATTTACATTTACTAAGAACCCGGGGTAGAGATTAATTTTTTTATTATTTCTTTTAGGCAAACAGCCCCCCTGTCGATCCCAGTGTATTAGGGAGGTAACATTATTTCTAGACAATTCAGTTAAGAATCGAGTTTGAACCTTGAGCTGTAGCAATAATAGAATAACTATTACTATTCTGAGAAACAGTAAACACGATGTCATTCTCCCTCTTTCTCTCTGTGTGTCTGTGTCTGTCTCTCTGTCTTTCTGTCTTTCTCTTTGTCTCTCTGTGTGTCTGTGTCTCTCTTTCTCTCCCCCTCTCTCTCTCTCTCTCTCTCTCTCTCTCTATCAGGGGGCGTGGTGGTCTTGGGACAGAACATTGGCTTCCGATGCAGGAGGTCCGTTGTTCGAGCCTTGGCGACTTCATCCTCTACTGGTTGGATCGGTGTCAGTTTAATGTGATCTGATATCCACGCCCTGTCTCGTGTCTGGCAGCACATACAATTGTCAGACGTCCATCTTGGGGCCCATCCACAACGCAATGTATATATTTACGTTTCAACTAAACATTTGAATAGAAGCTACCAATTTAATAAGATGCAAAGTCACCGGGTTGAATGATGCGAGCTCATCGTTGCCTTACAAAAGTAAAGTGATCTATTTTTTTTAACTACTATCATAGTTAAGGCCCACAAAACTCAGTGAAGAATTTTCGGTCGGGCTACAATCCAATTCCACATTCCAATCTAATTCTACAAAACATTTTAATGATATAGCTCCCCTCGGCTATTCTTGTTAATTTCGGAGACCCTGTCTGATATTTTTGAAAGCGTCGATTTACATTTACTAAGAACCCGGGGTAGAGATTAATTTTTTTATTATTTCTTTTAGGCAAACAGCCCCCCTGTCGATCCCAGTGTATTAGGGAGGTAACATTATTTCTAGACAATTCAGTTAAGAATCGAGTTTGATGTCTAAATAATTATGTTAAGTTGTTAATCTGGAAACAGTATATTTTAATGCTCGAGACTCTTTTTAAAACTCAAACCTAGCCTACAGATAAGACATGCATTTTCTGACCTGAGCTTTTATGATAACATTTATAGTTAAATTATGAGTAAATTCTGGTTGGTCATATTCAAGACCTATTATATGGTAACTAATTTTACTGTTATATAAACGCGTTATGAGTTTACCTAATAAACAACAAACGTTTGGCTTAAGCGACTTAGGGACTTCCGAATTATATAATTGTTTTTACTCTAAATAAAGACTTCTATTAAATGTTTACTGATTCAAAACAAAATAAAAATATTATATGACTATTTATACCCGAAGAATTTCCTGGAAAAAGACGAATTCACTATATTCCTTTAATTTCTTTTACGGCATCTCGGTTTCATGAGGGATAAAATATCAGTTTCTGGTTTTAAAAAATCAAATTGCTGCGTCGGTGTTTTCATAATAATTATGACATAGCCCATAATTATACCCCCTGCACAGCGATTTCTAGTCAGGTTGCACATTAAACAGGGTCTGTTTCATAACACAAGGTGTCAAATAGCCTTTTCCTACAGTTGACCAGAATATAAATATCTGCAAATTATAGGCGTCTGCGAGAAAATTGACATAAATCATTTTACTGATCGATATGTTACGTTTGGTTTTGTAAATATCTTTGTCTATCTCTCCTTGCTACCTTCATCTGCTTGTCTATTTGTCTGTCTTTCTGTTTGCATGTCTGTCTGTCGGTATGTCTGTCGGTTTGTCTGTCTATAGATATGTCTTTCTGTCTGTATGTAGGTCTGTGTTGACTGTCTGTCGGTTTGTCTGTCTGTCTGTGGGTCTGTCTGTCTGTCTGTCTCTCTATCTCTCACACTCTCCACCCTCTCTCTCTCTTGCTCTCTCTCTCCCTCTATCTGTCTCTTTCTCTTCCTTTCTCTATCCACATGTCTCTATCTTTATCTTTTTATTATTTATACATCTCTATTTTTTCTTTCTCTATCCCTTTATCAGTCTGGTTCTAAACCTGCATAAAGCCACAACATGATATAAACGCGAAGTCAATCGAAAATAGAATGAAACAAGCACAGAGTAAAGAAATAAAATTAATGTATTCCAAAAACGTTTCGTCATAGATTTTAAGGCTTTTGCTTCTTGGGGCAATTGTGACATAGATCAATCACCCATTACCTCTACTTCAAGCCTTGGGTATAACGGACTGAATAAGCACATCACACTTTTTCAGTACAGCGAAATGTGCTGGCAAAGGTGGGGGGCGTGGTGGCCCAGGGGTAGAACAACGGCTTCCGACGCAAAAGGTCCCGAGTTCAAATCCTGGCTTTAGCGTTCAACATCAGCACTATATAGGCTATATTGTGGACGGGCCCCAAGACTGAGTTCTGACAATTTTATGTGCTGCCACACACGAGACAGGGCGGGGATACCATGACTCCTGTCTCAGCCGGTCACATTATCATTATTATACGGACACCGACCCAACCAGTAGAAAACGCAACCGCCAGGAATCGAACTTGGGACCTTTTGCGGAAGCCGATGTTCTACCCATGGACCACCGCCCCATGGATAATCAGGGCGATAACTAACTTTTCAGAGATTCGAAAAAATTATTTTTAGAAGAGCTTGTTATACCTGGGGTCAGAGATTCAGCTTTCGATGCAGAAGCTTGAACTTCGAGACCCGTTCTGGTGTGTTTTAGTTTTTTTTCTGTCTGTGCATTTTATAAAAGTATTTATTGGCCCGTGTGTAAATGATGCTGTATGAACCAAAAAACTGCCTGTATAATTGCATAACGAGAATTTTGAATCTTGGGTCTTAAAATTACGGTAGGCGCGTTGCTCTCTACTGGTTAGATCGATGTCGTTGTTGAGTTGTTGAGTTGGTTTAAAGTCCAACACCAGCACTATAGGCTATATTGTGGACGGACCCCAAGACGGACGTCTGACAATTTTATGTGCTGCCATACACATAACAGAGCGGGGATACCATGACTCCTGTCTCAGCCGGTCACACTATACTGAAACCGACCAGTAGGAAACACAATCGTCAGGATTCGAACTTGGACCTTTTGCGTCGGAAGCCGATGTTCTACCCCAGGATCACTGCGCCCCCCAAATTGATGCCAATATAATGTAAACGACCAAGTATCTAATACGAAGGATAACTTGACAAGAAGATAGATTCGCTCTCTTCGATCTAAGAAATGTTGACTACATAGATGAACTTTTTCCTATTATGAGCTAGGAATAGTATGTGTTTAACTTCGAAACATAAAGCTAAGACACTACCTGTAACTACAAGATAAGTACGCTGTCAATTGAAGATTTTTTTTCTTTAGTAATAAAAAAAAAACGTCAACGTATTAATTTAAATCTCTATTAAAAGTACAGTGAATCCATATATAGATCAATTAATAAAACGTGATAGCAACTATGAATTATAAGTAGGTTCAAGTATCGATAACACAATGGTAGAGAAAAACAACACTCACCTGGAGATTTGAGGAAGCATTTTGCAGTATTTGGACGATGATGAGTTACGACGTTCCTTAAACGTTTTTTTTAAATTCTGGATTAGTTCAGTTCAGCCTTTTTAGTGCAACACATTGAATTTCTTTATTTTTTTATTAGTTTTTGCGAATCCTGAGGAATTGATGAACAAAATTAAGCTCAGGAGCCAAATACTAGACGTTATTTGAAAGCAATACTTTAATTCTGTACTCTGTACTATCTTTACATGGTAGTTGACAGTAAAAGGTAGTCTAAGACAAGATACAACTAATTATTCATCTTGCCTAGCAAATAGCGACTAGTGGTTGTATAATATCTAAGATCGTTATTACAACTTCGTGGTAACTTACGACTCGTCTTAAAAGCCGTCTTATTCGAATATTCTTACGACGACGAGTCGTAGGCTACCACGTTGTTGTACATACGGCCTCTAGACACTATACAACGTTTTCTTAAAATTAATGCCAGATCAATAGGATCGCGATACACAGGTTTAAACATGAATTATTCTCTGTGTCAATTAAGTTAGAATTAATTGTCCTGAATGGAAGAACCCACAAATTAATGATTCACTCTAACTTTATAGAAGTTTCATGAAACAAAATGCTTATAGTATGTACCACAGATCATAATTTATTACTAAGGCTACTATTTATTAAATGCAGGCTATTTATTCTCTTGTTTCGGCTTACGGCTGTTCGAAAGAGTTTTTTATATGTTCAGTTTAGAATAGTTACTTATTAGAAGCAAACTTATTTACAAGTAGCTAGTGATTTAAAAAGAGATGGTCAGATACATGAATACTCATCAATTTTTCTTAGACAGTATATTGTTATGCTTAAGCTTTCTTCATTGATTGATGGAGAGATACAGAGACAGAAAAACAGAGAGGGAGAAATACAGGCAAATAAAGGTAAAGAAACAAAGAGGGCTAGTTAGAGAAGCATCGGGGAAAAAAAGTGATAGAGAGGGGCTTATAGACAGATTGAAATAGAGAGACAGACTGAGGGAGATAGAGAAAGAAAAGAGATAGAGAGAGAGAGAGAGAGAGAGAGAGAGAGAGAGAGAGAGAGAGGGAGAGAGGAATAATATTTTTAAGGATCATTCTTTTTGTTTCATATAGAAGATACAGCATGACTGTTAAGTATTTTTAAACTATTTTTACAGGCGCAAAATATACTCCTATTGTTTAACTTGCGATATAACTACCGTGAAATACTGATAGATATAAAAAAATACAAATATTATAACTACACTACGTGTCATATCATTGTGAATAGTCCTATTTATTATCAAACATTAACAAGAACTGACATTTTTTTATTCATAGTCAGGGCAAGAATTCAAATCAATGTTAAAAGATTTAAAAGTTCAAAGCAAATAAAATTGACATTATTTAACCCATGCAATACTGATGAACTTTTTTAGAAAGAATCGATCGTTGTATAATAAAACTTCTGAAATAGTATTGCATATAAATAGCATAGAGATAGATAATATATACCCGGTACTCATTTAGTGATACATGAATATTTATGTCACGTTCCACACGATACCAAAGCTATCAACACCAATACACATGAAATGGTGCATTGTTGTTTTTTTATACTCTGCAAACTGAATTAATGCTTCTGTCAACAGTAAGTTTAAAACCCCGCTCTTTGCACCAATAAAGTAAAAGCAATCTTCATTAACTTCAACAATTTTGTTTCATAATCTGCAATAATTTAATTATTTGTTCAGTAATAAGCGGAACTACACTGAAATCGCTTCTAAGTATCATATACCAAACAGAAGGACACCATCTTCATTTCTATACCAATCGATGGTCGCTTTGTGATTGCTTTTTGTTAAAAAAAAATTGCAGGCACAGAAAGTTCTCTTTTCCATAAATATTTAGCCTAAAGTTGTATCGTAACTTATTGATATCGCTAACTATTATAATACTGTTTCAAGATGCGCACGCAGGAGGCGACTAGTTAGTTCCATTCAGAAAAAAATTAGTTAAAAAGATCTTAAAAGCACAAACCACAATGCAGGATTTTTTAGTCACCAAAAACAATAACTAATCACTTGTGATGATAAGTTTCTGAATCTATACCTTACTCAATATCGGGATGGCTTCAACAAAGTCAAGTCAGATGTTTTAATACGTGAATCCCGAAACTAACTGCATTCTAAGACAGTTCAGAGCGGGTATTAATACTCAACTACACCCCTGACCAGGCGACGAAAAGAGGCGCCACTCCTGAGTTTGAACCAAGATCTAGATCCAGACCCCAGACGTTCGTTCATCGCAACTCCCACTCACCGTCAAAACATCCGTGCGATCTACGCGAACAAAACTGATGACGTAATCAGCCCCTTAGGCGCGAGTTTGTTTTTTACTTTTTTTCTGACCGTTCATTGGCTGCGTAAGTCTAGGACAGAGCTATTTTTGGACGCGGGTGGAGATTTCCTTACCTATCGTCTTCGTTTTTTTCTATTGCCCCTATTTCGCAAGACCTGTAAAGACATTTTCACGACATGAGAGTGAGCGGACAAACAGCGCCGGCCTACGGGCCTAGAGGCAAGCCCACCCACCTCGCCTACGCCGCCGAATGCACGCACGTACCTTAGTTTCAGTGGGACCGGCTGAGGCAAGAGGACTAAATGAGTTAATACACCCACTCGCCATTGTAGACTGTAGAGAGGTAAAGTCTTCGTAATCAATCATTGAGAGAACAAACCAGTCATTGCTTTGATCTCTGCTTGAACTGTGGGGGATTGTCATCTCTTTGGCATCGACCAAATGCC
This sequence comes from Elysia chlorotica, assembly GCA_003991915.1. Lineage (NCBI taxonomy): Eukaryota > Metazoa > Mollusca > Gastropoda > Plakobranchidae > Elysia > Elysia chlorotica. The sequence continues at coordinate 151,722 of RQTK01000484.1, forward strand.
TATTAACATGGAACATGCAAATTTAATATGCAGTTGAATAGGGTTTTTATGTTGATAAGCACGTTTTGGGGTTATTTTTGTTTTTGTTAGGGGAAATATATTATGTTGATAAGCACGTTTTGGGGGGAGGGGGTGTTTTGTTTTGTTTTCGTTAGGGGAAATATTTATCGTCATGATAATTATATCCATGGCGCTTTTTATAAATTTCTTCTTTACTCAAAATATAGTGTGACTTGCAGCAAAACCCGGGATAATAAATCATTATCAGGTATAAAATGTTATGACATTGAAATCAACTTACAATAGACGTATTGATTTGATTTCCTTATCACATCGAAATCCAACCAAAACGTTTTTAAGTTGAAAATATAAGGCATACTTTTCTTTTAGTAAAATTTTTGATAAGAAGAATCTGATCTACAATTCCAGTTTGGGCGACTGAATCTCAGCATTAACTATATTAAATTTATTATTAAAATTCATAGAAAAGGGTGGCGACGATAGAACGATACATTTTATAGTTCGAAAAATAGTAAACACGTCTTGTGCTTGTAGACATCAAATATTCGAAAAATAGGAAACACTTCTTGTGCTTGTAGACATCAAATAAACTATGTATCGACATTTTTATTACGGTATTAGAGCACGGATAGCTTGTTAACATAAAGTAGAAAGATAACAGAATAGAAAGCTTTAAAGAATTAGCAATAATGCATTACGCATGATGCAATCTTACATTGGTTTTGTCCTAGACAACAAAAAAGGAATGTCTAAGGTAAACCTTTTATTGTGTTGAGTTTTTTCTGCTCTCCGCACCTTTTGTTATAGACAAAGCGCCTTGAGCTGTAGCAATAATAGAATAACTATTACTATTCTGAGAAACAGTAAACACGATGTCTTCCGCCCTCTTTTTCTCTATGTGTCTGTCTCTCTTTTTCTCTCTCTCCCTCTGTCCCCTCTATCTCTGTCTATCTGTGTTTTCCTCTATCGCGCGCTTTCTCTCCACCTCTCTCTCTCTCTCTCTCTCTCTCTCTCTCTCTACCTCACTGTTTGTTCTGGGGGGCGTGGTGGTCCTGGGGTAGAACATCGGCTTCCGACGCAAAAGGTCCGGGTTCGAGCCCTGGCGATTGCTCTCCCTACTGGTTGGGTCGGTGTCAGTATAATGTGACCGACTGAGACAGGAGTCATGACATCCCCGCCGTCTAGTATGTGGCAGCACAAAAAATTGTCAGACGTTAGTCTTGGGGCCCGTCCACAATGTTGCACATATAGTGCTGATGTTGGACGTTAAACCAACTCAACAACACCAACAGTAACAACAACAACTCTCTCTCTCTCTCGATCACACACATACACACTATCAAAAACAACAAAACAACTCGAGTGCTTCATCTGTAGCAATCTCTATAGAATATTATCTCTTCTTACGTTGTAAATCAAACGAGTTTAAAACAAGAAATGGTTCCATAGGCCACGGGTTAAATTCGTCAAAAATGTTTATCCCTAGAGGAAGAAAATATGAATATGGAAAACTATTAAGCAAACGGTAAACAATGTCAAGGACTATTAATATGATTAGACAGTTCTCCCAAACGTTCTTAACTGTCCTTAAAAACATTATGTGCCAAAATTAGAGGAACAGAGAGAAAAATGGAGAGAAATAGAGAGACAAAAGGGAGGTGGGTAAGTAAATAAATTAAGTGAAAGAGACGGAAAGAGTAACACAAACAGCTTTTATTGGCTAAATGATTCATGATCAAGACCCCCCGGGCCAGAATTTATTCCTGTTTCCACCAGTGTCAGCAGAAACAAAAATTCTTAATTTAACCCACGCAATATTATATAGACGTAAAAAAGGGATAAATAAAGGTAAAGGGAGAGAGAGAGAGAGAGAGAGAGAGAGAGAGAGAGAGATGGAGAGAGAGAGAGAGATCAATAGTAAAAAAAATCAAACACAGAAGGATTGTGAAAGTCAAAGAGAGGGGGAGAGAGAATGAGAGAGAAAGAGAAAGAGAGGAGATAAAATGAGAGATAGAAAGAGAAAGATAGAGAGAGCAAGAGAGAGAAAGTGAAAGAGAAAAAGACAGACACAGAGAGAATGAGAACGAGACCGGCAGACAAATAAGATAGAAAGACAGAGAGACAACAGCGGGAGAAGAGAGCAAATAAAAATACAATGAATAGAAGATAAATACATAAATATGCATGGTGTTTTATAACCAGAAAATAACCGGGTCTGTTTGCCTACGAGCAATTTCATGCCATACACATTACAATTATCTATAGATCTAGTCAGAATAAATACAGTCTTCCGTCACAACCTCATAAACATACCGTTTAAAGTCTGAATGGATAAGTGGGCGTATACTGTGTTGTGTGATGGCGCCCAGTTATCATACAGGGTAACCAAGATCAGTATTAATTTATTTCTACTGTTTAATTAAGACATTAAGAGGTTTTTATGGGTTTCGTTCGCAGAATAAACGTAGTTAAAAATAATGATTATTTTAGTACAAAAACTTAGTATTGGGTTTATTATAGAAAAAACGTATAAGATAGAAGATTAATGATTAATTTTTATACGAAAATGTATGAGGTAAAAGGTAGATGATTTAGGTCTCAAACGTATCATATAGAAAAATAATGATTAATGACAAAAACATATATTAGGACGAAAACGTATCAGATAATAGATCAATGATTTAGAGAGATAGAGAGAGAGAGAGAGAGAGAGAGAGAGAGAGAGAGATGGAGAGAGAGAGGTCGATAGTAAAAATAAATCAAACACAGAGAGATTGTGAAGGTCAAAGACAGAGGAAGAGACAACGAGAGAGAGAGAGAGAGAGAGAGAGAGAGAGAGAGACAGACAGAGACAGAGAGAGACAGAGAGATAAAGAGAGAGGGAGAGAGAGAGAGTGAAAGAGAAAAAGACAGACACAGAGAGAATGAGAACGAGACCGACAGACAAATAATATAGAAAACAGAGAGACAACAGCGGGAGACGAGAGCAAATAAAAATACAATGAATAGAAGATAAATACATAAATATGCATGGTGTTTAAAAACCAGAAAATAACCCGGTCTGTTTGCCTACGAGCAATTTCATGCCATACACATTACAATTATCTATAGATCTAGTCAGAATAAATACAGTCTTCCGTCACAATCTTATAAATATACCGGTTAAAGTCTGAATGGATAAGTGGGCGTATACTGTGTTGTGTGATGGTGCCCAGTTATCATACACGGTAACCAAGATTAGTATTAATTTTTTCTACTGTTCAATTTATACACTAGGAAGCTTTTGGGTTTGCTTCGCAGAATGAACGTAGATAAAATATAATGATTGAGTATGAAAACGTAGTAGAGGATTTATTATAGAAAAAACGTATAAGATAGTGGATTAATGATATATTTGATTACGAAAATGTATCAGGTAAAGGGTAGATGATTAAGGTTCTAAAACGGACCATGTAGAAGAATAATGATTTAGTACGAAAACGTATAAGATAGAGGAATGATGATTTAAGACCAAAACAACGAATCAGATAATGGATTAATGATTTTATATAGGACAAAAACGTATCAGATAGAGGAACAATGATTTAGGACTAAAACGTACCAGATAATTATTGGATTAATGATTTAGGATGAAAACTTCTCAGCTATAGGATTAATGTTTGAGGAATGTATCGTATAAAGTTTACAGCCGCAAACCACACGATTTTACTGGATCAAGAAGCGTAGCGGAGGAAACTTTTATACAGCATAAAACACGAAACTTTTGTTTTAAGCATTATCATTAGGGAATTCTGAAAAAAGTTAGTCTAAAATGGTGGAGCTGTGGTTCTCTTTTTTAACGTTGCTCTTTCTGGCCCCCTTTCTTATCGTTTTAACCGTTGCCTTTGCTATTATACTGAGTTAATATAATCTGGGCATGTAACTCTAAGCCTTTTAGCAAATAATCTTATGATTTTCACTCTTTTGTTCTCATACGGATTGCCTTTGTCATGAAAATGTTATCATCTTCTGTTAGTATAACTATAATCCGTATCATTCATCATTGTCACACTTTGTGACTCTATTCTGATCAGCAGGATTTCTTGTTTACATTACGAGTCTACAGAATCCTTGGGTATTATACAACTGGTGGGTTATGAATGCTGCTAGATGTCACATATAGAAACAAAGGTACCAATATGGAGAGCTTAAAATTACGAATATATAAGGATTAAGCCTCCTCTGCCATTTTCTACAATAAAGCTATCGCCCACATAAGATAGATTTAACGTTTCTTACACCTGATTGTCAGCATAATTAAAGTACTTTGAAAATTACCTTGAAAAGGATCAAAATAATTAAGAATTTTCATGACTGGTATAGTTAAGACTAATAATAAGCTGATTGTCGCCTTTCTGTTTGTGTGAGGGTCTTTTGAAGCTGGTGTCAGGTTTAATGTGGTCTCAATGGTTTATGGGGAGCAAACAAACAATAACCGTGTTCCGTCAAAATTAAACCGTGGTGCTGATAATAATATGATGCTGGGTTAGAGGAAGATGCGCGAGCAATGATGGTTTTAGCGTGGCCGTTTGATTAGAAGTTAAAACTTTGCGTTATTGTTGCTGTTGTTGTTGATGTTGTTGATGATAATATTGTTGTTGTTGTTGTTGTTGTTGTTGTTGTTGTTGTTGTTGTTGTTTTTGTTGCTTTAGTTTGATAAAGTCTTAGAATTGAACATGTATGCCCAGGGAAGAATATCTTTGGATAAAAACTCTTCAAAACTATTTACCCTTCCAGTCGAAATTTGATTTTAAAAAGTCATATGTTCGTGTTGTTGTAAATGTTATTGTTGTTGTTTGTTGCTTTTGATGTTTGCTGTTACGGTTGTTTTGTGTTCATTGTCTGAAATAGAACGTTTGCAATCAGGGCAGAGATACAGGGACGAAGAAAGAGAAAGTTTGTTTTGGAGCTACATATCTCGAACAACAATCAACACCGTCGCCAATACACTCATAGTTACTAGATCAATTGAGCACCCAGGAGAAGATTCGATCCTGAGAGCTATTCATAATTCATTAGCAGCGTTAACCTCGCTTTAGTTCACAATCTGCTAATTGTGTCGACAAAAATGTCAAGAATACTTAGTTCGCAACAACAATCACTACGAATACTAATTACAGGTGTAAAACGAAAAGCAAAAGAGCCCACTCAACAAAATGTATGCTTGAGACAAACAAAAATAATAAATACAACCCCGTGTTATGTTATCGTAATTCCAACGACCAGAATTTTTGTCGCAAAATCACCTGAATGTATCACATATATTTTGCACTTGTTTACTCCCCGAGTTAAGAGAGGGATATAGGAGAGACAGAGAGAGAGAGAAAGAGAAAGAGAGAGAGAGACAGAGAGAGACAGAGATAGGGAGAGAGAGAAAGAGAGAAAGAAATAGAGAGAGATAGAGAGAGAGGGAGGGTCTGAGACACATAATTTGAGACACAGACATGATCACGGACACATGCAAGGACAGAAAGAGAGAAAAAGAGACAGGAGTGCGATAAACATACAGAAAAAGAGAGAGAAATAGAAAACAGATATATATATATATATATATATATATATAGAGAGAGAGAGAGAGAGAGAGAGAGACAGACAGACAGACAGGAGCGCGAGAAACATACAGACAAAGAGACAGGAGCGCGAGAAACATACAGACAAAGAGACAGGAGCGCGAGAAACATACAGACAAAGAGACGAGAGCGCGAGAAACATACAGACAAAGAGACTGGAGTGCGAGAAACATACAGACAAAGAGACGGAGAGAGAGAAACGCAGAACGAGAGAGAAGAATAGAGAGATTAAAGAAAACAGAAAGAGAGAGAGAGAAATAGAAAAGAGAGACGGACACACACAAAGACAAAGAAAATCTTAAAAGGTACATACATTTTATGACCTCGAACAACAATAAACCCAGTCGCCTAAACACTCACAGTCCCTAATTACAATTGGCCAACTAGAAAAATGTTTGGCCCTGAAAATTATTCATACTGCGAACACTCAAAAGGTCTGATTGCAATTGACTCATCAGATGCGGATTCGACCCTTACAACGATTCATAATTCATCATGAGCGTTAACCTGGTATTAATGGAACATGCTCGATAGCACTTAGTGGAAAAACTAATAGTCACTTGATCTAAATGCAATTGACCACCCAGGAGAAGATTCGACCCTGAGAACTTTTCATAATTCATCAGCTGCGTTAACTTGGCATTAGTTCACAAACCGATAATTTTGTTGACGAGAAATCTCAGCATGAAACAACAGTCGCTACTTATACTAATGTAAAGTGAAATGTCGAAAGAACTCACTCAACCATAATGTCTGCTTGAGATACACAAATGATCAAAAACATTCATATGTCATATTATCATTGTTTAGATTGCATCACCAAAAACTACTAAAAAAATTTACCCGATTGTATGGCACAGGGTTTTGCCCCAGAAGTATTACTTCTCGTTTACTGCCTGAGTTAAGACAGAGAGAGAGAGATGGAGAGAGAGAGAGATGGAGAGAGAGAGGGTTACAGATCTGGAGATATAGTCAGAGAAACGAAAACCGAAAGAACGCTCTGACAGATACATAAAGTGTATATATAATATGGAACAACAATTGACCCAGTCGCCAAAACACTTATATTGGCTGGATCTAATTGCAATTGTATTGAGCAGCCAGGAGAGTTAATTTGTGTTGGTTTCACGTTCAACATCAGCACTAAATAGACTATATTGTGGACGGGTCCCAACACGAACGTCTAACAAATTTATATGCTGCCACACACGGGACCGACCAAACCAGTATGGAGCAAAATCGCCAGGGCTAGAACAACGGACCTTTTGCGTCGGAAGCCGATGTTCTACCCAATGGTTACTTCCCCCCCCCCTCCCCAACCCAGCCAGAGCCAGGAGAAGATTCAACCCAGAGAACTATTCATAATTAATCAAGAGCGTTAACCTAGCTTAGAACCGTTTTGTGGACAATTTGCTGTTTGTATGTACATGTATGACTACATAGAGTGAACAGACTTTGTGCGTAATAACAGTCACTACTATCATTTACAAAGTGAAAATTTGCGTAAGAAGTCACTTAACAGTAATTGCTGTATCAATTTTTTTAAACTCTAACAAAGGAAACATCGTTCAATCTCATAACACGGTTTATCTGGTTATCTTTTTTTTTAACGAACAAATTGATGCTGCTGATGAAATAAGATTGATTTTTTCCTAACCACCAATACTTTCCGTTAACGTATTCTTTTCAATTCATCTTTATTCCGTGGTGGACATTGTGTGTGTTTTTTTACCATTCTTCTTAACTTTTATTGCAACGCATATTTTAGTAAACGGAGATCAGAGCTAACTACACTCTGTTAGTAAAGTCATAAAAAAACTTTAGGGCTTAATCAATAGTATACTAAGAACAAAGGGAAAGTAGATTTAGGCGCCCGACTATGGCTTCTACTTGTGGTAAGTCAGGCGTCTAAATCTACTTTCCTTTTGTACGTATACAATGTTAAGAAGCGCTGCTTCAGTTGCGCCTTCTAAGTGAAATACAAAAGTGAAAAAATATAATTATGGCATCAACAAGTTAATAATAAAATAAAGTCAAAATTTTACCGTGTATGATTTGTTTACCATCTTATTACTAGTGCAGCAAATAATGGAGAAGATTCAAAGAATTCAAAATGAAAGTAAAACTAAAATATATTTGTGGTAAAGGAAAGGTGTAGGCGCACAACGGCTTCATACGCTTAACTCCCTGACGTTAAGGGTTTTTCCCTCCCCCACCCCCCATATAGAAATAAAATTTTAAAAAAAACGTATACAACGTTCTAAGCTTCTAAGCTTTTAACACTGGTGTGCATAATACGCTTAACGAATTGTAATGAACGATAGTTTAAATAGACTGTGATTCGATGAAGTGACAAAAAAAGATAAGATAGAATAGGACAAACTTTTATTCATTTATACGGGAAAATTAGGTTAGCTAATTGTACTAACGGCAACAACAATATTGATTATTATTATATACTTAAAACATTAATCTGTAATTGGTAATAAATGTATATATTTAGATTTTCAGGGAATAAAGACTTAGTGGAGAGCGAGAAAACAAATTTTGTTTGAATTTACCGCCCCCCACCCTCCCTTTTTTCTATACCGAATCCAGACGCAATATTATGTCACGGAAGAGAATATCTTATAAGTGAGGAATTGATGAAAAAGCGAAGAGATCTTAAATGCCTTCCGTGTAGGAACCTCTCTAGCTAGCGCTACTAGAGACGTTAAAAGGCTGTCGGCTGTAAAATTGACTTAACGTCTCCATCACCAGGCCAGACATTGGTGCTAACGCGATCCATCTCACCTTCATTCAGACACGGGTAGGGTCAGTTGATTTTGCTGACCAGAGGTCTCTGACTAGCTAGTCCTGGGATGGACAACTCAAGAATGTAATTTCTTGGTTTTTGAACAGCCAGGAAATTTTGTACACTCAGTCACGCGAAATATTTGTTTCGTATATAAATAAGTAAAAACTAAAAAAGAAAAAAAAAGAAAAGGGCAGAGGTAGAAACGTAAATTTAAAAAAAAAACAATTCCTCGTAGAATGGAGCCATGGAGCGAGCCAATAAACCTATTTAAAAAACTATAGACTACGTTCTATACATTTGTACATACAATATCCGCACCCAGAAGAGATCCTTCAATAAAAAAACCTTTTAACATTTCTATATAAGTTTATACAACGAAATTCATATCATAATGTTTTGTACAACTTGTAAACGTGTATCCCTCTTGCTGTCTCTAGTTTCACACACACCAAATGTTAATTGCATGCTTTAATCAAGAGGATTTATTACTTTGATAGACAAGATGGTAAACAAACAACTATACTTTGTTAAATTGACAGTATTAGTACCCAAACTCGTTTCATTTCTTTTAGATAATTTTTCCCGATCAATTTTTGTCGCCACATTTTGATACAGCAAAAATACGAGGGGTCACCAAGCATACCATATTGCTTAGTTGAAAAAATAAAGAGGAAAAATCCAGATAATTTGTTTATGGTTTGATCATTAAGCTTTATCAATCAGATGAAAATTGATTTCCCTCACGCGATGCGCCTGTTGAAGCATGAGAGATCGGCGATTATCATGGCTCAGTTAATCACTTTAGACAAAGGCCAAGACTTTAACTGAGGCGGAGGGAAAAAAGCACCATAAGGAAGATAAATCTAGCGCTCATTAATAAGGCATTCTGTTCCTTCCAGACTGTCATTGGGAACGCCGTTTAATTCAATCTAGAGGGCTCAAAATGTAATCAGTTGATGGTAGAGTTTATTGTTTAACCTCCAACGCCAGCATTATATAGTCTATATTGTGGACGCGGCAAAACTAACGTCTGACAATTTTACGTGCTGTCACACAGTTATAACAAGAATGCCAAAACTCCTTTCTTAGCTGGTCACATGATACTGGCACCGACCCAGCCAGTCGGAGATGTGATCAGATAAAATTTAGTGAAACCTTGGCCAATCGTGGGTTAAGAATCAGCGACCTCCCGATTGTGAGATGTGCGCTCTAGCATTTGCGCCAGATAGCCTCCTGACAAAGCATCTGGACTCGACACTCCTGTGGAAGTCATAATCTCTACCCTTCCACTTGATTCCAGATATGTCAGGGTATGCAATATACCCTATGGTAAGTCGACATTCTTTTTTTAAATCAAATCTACGCAAATTAAAATGGTATAGGTAGGCAAATGTCCCAAGACCCACAGGGCTTGCCAAAGAATGCCAAAACTCCTTTCTTAGCTGGTCACATGATACTGGCACCGACCCAGCCAGTCGGAGATGTGATCAGATAAAATTTAGTGAAACCTTGGCCAATCGTGGGTTAAGAATCAGCGACCTCCCGATTGTGAGATGTGCGCTCTAGCATTTGCGCCAGATAGCCTCCTGACAAAGCATCTGGACTCGACACTCCTGTGGAAGTCATAATCTCTACCCTTCCACTTGATTCCAGATATATCAGGGTATGCAATATACCCTATGGTAAGTCGACATTCTTTTTTTAAATCAAATCTACGCAAATTAAAATGGTATAGGTAGGCAAATGTCCCAAGACCCACAGGGCTTGCCAAAACATTCCTTCATGGAACCAAACATGGAAAGGGAAAGAGAGGGATGCAAAGAAGAAGATTGAATGATATTACACAGTCGACAAAGAATGCGTTGAGCATTGCAGAGAACCAGAGAAATGCTTGCTAGATGCAGTGGTATCTCCATGGTTGCCCAACACCACAGGATAGAAGATCTAGGTGCGTTTTGGTATGAAATGGATGAAGAAGAACAAAGGTAATATGATTTTATTAATCTCTATTTCTCATTTCATGAACTACCCGTAAAACTGCAGTTGTATTGTTGTCAAGGCCTTCCCTTGCCCATCATAATTACTGTTTTAACCGATCTTTACGTCAAGCTGTTGTTGAGTTGTTGTTGAGTTCGTTTAAGGTCCAACATCAGCACTATATCGGCTATATTGTGGACGGTTACGTCAAGCTACTGTGATAATACCTCAGTCATTCTCCGATTATTTTTGGAATCGGAACACCACGATAATACAGGTACTTAAAATGTCAAAGAAATGTACTCTAGTTATAGATGACCTCTCTTTTCACATTGGCTTCAGCCGATTTATTGAGTTTTGTGACCAAGAAAGCCTTTGTCTGGTTTAGGGTGACATATGTAGCCTCAATAAGCAGATGACTAATTCTACGATCAACTAAGTGAGTGAACACACTCTTTTTCAAACCATGGGTTGTTCTGGTCATAGAACGCTAATTATAAGTTTGAAGACGAAGTCCTCTTAACATAGGCAACTGCTCTGTGTTAGCTTTTTTGAATTTTCGACTTTAAAAATTATTATTGTGAAACTTAATAACAGTGTGCCGCGATATTTAGGGTATAGAGACATATACTGAGAAAAAAAAAGCTAAAATCATTGGATTTACTCGTGATGAAGGAAAACAATTATGTATGAAATCTGGAATTTGGTTAAATACTTTAGAAAGTTAAAAACAAAAGTTTGTAGAACGATTATTGTTCTTAAAATCATAAAAAGTTCAAAACATTTAACATCTCGGTTAGGAAAAAACAGTTGGCATGTAAATAATGATGACAAAATATGAAAAATCCACAAAATAAAAAAAATATTTTTCAAAGTGATTATCTTGACAAATGATTTTTATCTTGTCATCGGGGTAATTTCGGCGCGACCTATTTTGAATCACTATTAAGTTACCTGAAAATAACAAGATAAAGAAGAAAGATATAGAACCTAAAGGTGCTAATTTTTCTGTTCAGAAACGCAGAAAATGTATTGATGCATAGTTGTTTTTGACTTAGAATAAACAAGTGCTATAATTATAGTTATTTGAAATTGTGCGAAATATTTGAAAATATCTTCTGATAATACCAATGCCATTATTGCGTTATAAAGGTTTTTTCTAAATTTTTTGTATCTCTCTCTACCTACATATCTTTCATGTTTAATCTATCTCTATCTCCCTCTATCGCTAGCTAAATTGCGCCTACGTATTTTTATTTAAAAAAAAAGAAACAAACAAAACAGAAACATTAGTTATTTCTATTTATTCCCCCCCCCTCTCTCTCTCTCTCTACCTTTCTCTCTTTGTCTTTCTCTCTCTCTCTCTCTCTCTCTCTCTCCCTCTCTCTCTTTCTCTTTCTTTCTCTCTCTCTCTAGTCTCTCTCTTTTTTTCTCTCTCTATTTATCTATTTCTATATCTATCTATATAGCTATTTATTCATTATTCTTTACATCTATCTTTTGAGGGCTTTTTAAAAATTTTTCTTTCTCTATTTTAACCGTCTTCAGCTAACGTTTTTAGCCTGTCTTGTTTTGTTTTTTTTTCGTCTTTGTGAGTTGCGCAAATAACATTTTGATATATTTTTAGAGAATTTTTTTTATAACATTTAAAGAACAATACAATGCAGACATTTAGATCATACTTTCTATCCGCCTTCACACTGAATTGATTAAAAATCCACGCAGGAGACCCAAAGTAAACAACCGTTTGAATTTAGGGTTTAAGTGAGTTCTACCATTAAAAAAAAGTAGAAACGGTTATTTCTTTTTTGTTATCTTACAGTTCATGCTTTTTTTTGTTGAGTTGCTCTAACGTCCAACATCAGCACTATTATAGGATATATTGTGGACAGGTCTCTGGACTGACGTCTGACAAACTTATTTGCTGTCACATACGAGACAGGGTGGGGATACCATGACTCCTGTGTCATCCGGTAGAGAGCGAAATCGTCAGGGCTGGAACCACGGAACTTTTGCCTCGGAGCGAAATCGTCAGGGCTGGAACCACGGAACTTTTGCCTCGGAAACCGATGTTCTACCCCAGGGCCACCGCGCCCCTAAGTGTAGTCTGAGTAGGCTGAGCAAAAATTGCCCTCTACGAATCAATATGAACTAAATCTCGTAATGCTTTATGAAAGATACATCACTGTTACACATACATGTCACTAGACAATAAAATTATGTTCTCTCAGGTCACTTCGGTGACTTGGCCCGTTATACAGAAAGCCTGGGGCTAGGGAAAAATACAAGTTTGTCAAGAAATTGATTATGTGGCCTCAATTTGGAGAGCCTGATGTGGGGTTTAAACAGTGGCTTCAATTGGGTGTACTTTTATTTCTTCAAACCTTTTTTTTTTTTAATTTTCATTGTTGAGGAGCTACGTGGGTTTCCCGAAAAAGTTATTTTGACATTTAGACAGACAGGACGCGACCGCCAGTCGAGATAAGACACCCACTCGCAGCATTTAAACATTAGCCTCGGTTTAATTGGATTAATTGTTTATTTTAAGATAGAGAGGTCATAATTAATGAGAGCACAGTTATGTGAGTGGTGTTAACTTTATCGAGTCTTAGACATAGAATTTTCACTTCCTTAAAGTACTCAATTGGCAAACCTCACAAAATGTTATAACACTATCATGATAATATAAATATATTTATGTAATTAAGACATGCACTGATAAATAAACCGTCACGAATAACCAATTGATGAGTAAAGCGTGGGAACTGATACAAATCTATCACAGCGTCCAAAAAGTTTATAATAATGTAGAGAGGGCCATAGGAGAATGTATGACTATGAAATACTTCAAAAGGCGTTATTAAAAAGAATACCACTACTCACGGGCGCAGGAAAGGGTAGGGATTGGGACTATCTTTTGAGGGCTTTTTAAAAATTTTTCTTTCTCTATTTTAACCGTCTTCAGCTAACGTTTTTAGCCTGTCTTGTTTTGTTTTTTTTTCGTCTTTGTGAGTTGCGCAAATAACATTTTGATATATTTTTAGAGAATTTTTTTTATAACATTTAAAGAACAATACAATGCAGACATTTAGATCATACTTTCTATCCGCCTTCACACTGAATTGATTAAAAATCCACGCAGGAGACCCAAAGTAAACAACCGTTTGAATTTAGGGTTTAAGTGAGTTCTACCATTAAAAAAAAGTAGAAACGGTTATTTCTTTTTTGTTATCTTACAGTTCACTATTATAGGATATATTGTGGACAGGTCTCTGGACTGACGTCTGACAAACTTATTTGCTGTCACATACGAGACAGGGTGGGGATACCATGACTCCTGTGTCATCCGATCACATTAAACTGATACCGACCCAACCAGTAGAGAGCGAAATCGTCAGGGCTGGAACCACGGAACTTTTGCCTCGGAAACCGATGTTCTACCCCAGGGCCACCGCGCCCCTAAGTGTAGTCTGAGTAGGCTGAGCAAAAATTGCCCTCTACGAATCAATATGAACTAAATCTCGTAATGCTTTATGAGAGATACATCACTGTTACACATATATGTCACGAGACAATACAATTATGCTCTCTCAGGTCACTTCGGTGACTTGGCCCGTTATACAGAAAGCCTGGGGCTAGGGAAAAATACAAGTTTGTCAAAAAATTGATTATGTGGCCTCAATTTGGAGAGCCTGATGTGGGGTTTAAACAGTGGCTTCAATTGGGTGTACTTTTATTTCTTCAAACCTTTTTTTTTTTTAATTTTCATTGTTGATGAGCTACGTGGGTTTCCCGAAAAAGTTATGTTGATGCCTAAATACTGCCATATCTCTTGTGTGGAAGCACATAAATTTGTCAGACATCAGTCTTGGGGTCCGTCTATATAGTATATAATGTTGAAAGTTAAACCAACTTACCTACAACTACTACATTCTATTCAGAAGACAAAAAATACATAACAGAGGGCTGCAAAAATCCAGACAATTTTGCTCTCTCAGGTCACTTCGGTGACTTGGCCTGTTCTACAGAAAGCCTCGGGCTAGGGAAAATTACAGGTTTGTCGAAAAAATAAGTATGTGACTTCAATTTGGAAAGACAGATATGGCTTTTAAACAGTGTCTTCAGTTTGGTGTACTTTTATTTCTTCAAACCTTTTTTTTTTTTAATTTTCATTGTTGAGGAGCTACGTGGGTTTCCCGAAAAAGTTATTTTGACATTTAGACAGACAGGACGCGACCGCCAGTCGAGATAAGACACCCACTCGCAGCATTTAAACATTAGCCTCGGTTTAATTGGATTAATTGTTTATTTTAAGATAGAGAGGTCATAATTAATGAGAGCACAGTTATGTGAGTGGTGTTAACTTTATCGAGTCTTAGACATAGAATTTTCACTTCCTTAAAGTACTCAATTGGCAAACCTCACAAAATGTTATAACACTATCATGATAATATAAATATATTTATGTAATTAAGACATGCACTTATAGAGAAACCATCACCATTTACCAATTGATGAGTAAAGCGTGGGAACTGATATATATCACAGTGTCCAAAAAGTTTATAATAATGTAGAGAGGGCCATTAGTGAATGTATGACTATGAAATACCTCAAAAGGCGTTAATTTTAGGTAAATATGCAAAAACTGCGTATTAATAAGAATACCCCTACTCAGGAAAGTATGTGGGGGGGGGGGTGAGTATTATCTATGGCAATGCAATGCTCATGATATAATGCTTTTAACATTTTTTGTAATTTGAGTAATCTTGATGGCAATGGATATTCACAGGGAGGTGTTAAACAAGAATAATAGTTGTACTACGACTTCTCCCTCCCCCAACCTCCCATACCCTCCCCCACCCTCTCACACCCTCCCCCGTACAGCTCATCTCACGCAGTTCGTATGACGGAGTTATTTAAAAACATACTATTTTTGTTGGTTCTCTTTGTAGGAGATAATCATTTTCCAGGATTCCCAAAGCAATCCTACTTGACGAAGGGCCCCAGAGTCTAGGAATTAAACGATATTTTCCCCATAATTTGCTATTTAGTAGTCATTTTTGGTAATACTATTCTGTTAAGCCCTTTAAATAAAACAAACTATTTCGCACATTATCGTCTAAAAGCTTTTGGGTGTTTTTTTTTGTTGTTGTAAGAGAACCCATGAATCTCTTTTAACAAGTTAAAGCGACGACTCTTGAAAGCGTATGCAATGCGTGGATAATCAATGTCTCTTCTTAAGGAATACGATACCGGATATATTAGCACCCAATTGTGTCCAAACCAATGCCCCATAAATATTTTATGAAGTCTAAGTGTATATTTTGAAAGCCCCAATCATAGCGCCACCGTGTTATGAATAGCGTATACGGGAGTTAAGGTTTCTTAAAATTATAGTTCCAATCATCCGAACTGGACAAAATTGCTGTTAGTTGCGTTTTAGATCTAGTAAATTCAAAGAAAATAAAATTATTTTGAAGCCAAGTCGACAACAGTTACACATCATCTAGTAATAAGTATAACTGGTCTAGATTTAAACACGGGGATTTCCTGAAATTTTGCGGCGCATTTTCTTCCAGCAGCAAACCTTACGCTAAAAAAACGCATTTCTATGGATTTTTTTTTACACCTATTTAAAAAAAAATTCACTTTGATAGCTCGAGGCTGGCCGCTTTGATTTCTGGACACCGCAATTATAAGTATTGAGACGCTGTTAAACATGGGTAGTTAACTTCTCCAGTACATTTTTTGATAGCATCAAGCGTCTTCTTGTCAATTAAGATCTATTAAATTTGATGATGAAACGATTTATGAGCGATGCAGACTTGGTTCTGAATGCATCGTTCTGATTGCACCGTTATTTGTAAGCTTTTCAATCTTATCTATCTGCATATGCGATGAGATGGATGTCCCTCTTAATTTTCATCGCTACACTCAAAGAAACTTAAATCTAAACCGGATTCGTAGTGTGGGGGAGATCTTTTCGAACTATCCACCAATAAGCAGGATTTTCTGCCTTTCGCTTGCCACTGCATTCCGAACGGGTGCGCAGTTTCATCCCTCAATCTCACGATTCGTCTTCTTATATATATATATGGAGATCATTCATCAAGCAAATTGCAGAGATTGCTGAGGCGTCCCGATCTGATGACCAGGATGCGAAAGGCAAATAAATCAAGTAAGTCATATATATATATTTTTTTCCCTAAAATGTCTAGGCTTGCACTGCTACTATGCTCTGCTCTTATGCCTCACTACGACCCATACCCCCCCCCCCTCCAAATAATAAAAAGTTGTTTGAGATCCATTAAGGAGTTTACCAGATATCATAGACACATTTTTTTCTGTTTAAATTTTTTTTTTTTGCGATGGAAAATCTGCAAAGCTTTTAGTCTTAAAGATGCTGCAATGGATTTCGACTAGCACCTTTGATGTTTAAAGTGCCTACAATTCACGTCACTAGAAATACAATTATTGCTATCTTTTGATACTATCATTATATTTTGTCAGGTTGTCAGTAGGATTGGTGTTTACTTGGGTTTGAAATGCTTTGATGGTCTTGCAAATTGTGTGTCTGTATATACAAATCTAAACCTGTTAATTTAATGATACATTTTCTATTTTCAGATGCAAAGTGATCCATCTTTGGTACGATTTATGAGATATGTGGAAGATTGTTTTAGGGTTGAGATCAAATTCTTAGAGAGAAAACAAATTATAAAAGTGCTCTCTTGCGGATTTATAACCGGTGTAAATTACATGACGATAATTGTGTTGCGAAAATGGATCTGTTTTTATTTTCTTTTTAGATATATATTTTTATCGTATGGGTTTGAGTAATCCCTATAGTTAAGACAAAATTATTTCCTCTTTTTTCCGTGATTTACGTAACAAGCATATAGAGAAAAAAACAAACATTGTCATATTTCTTGTTCTAATGGTTTCAAACTCTAACAATGACAAGAAACCCCGATGCTTTCAAGACGATTATTTTGTCAAAGATAACATAGTAGGAAACAATTGAATCCTATGTTGACGATCTCACTGACCAATAATAATTAAGTGAATATTGTATGTGACAAGATGAGAGATATAAGTATGAGTAATGATCGTTTAAAGAAGGCTAAAGTATTATAGATAAATCCTCCGGATACACCCACACGGTTAACCCTTCCTAGACTAATAACGCGTAGGTTGAACGCTGAGGTTATGTTTGAGAGTATAAAAATTATTTATGAATCTGAAAATCTACTAGTATGATTCTGCCTGTGGTAATTCGACGTAAAGTGAAGCCATCAAGAGATGTTTTTTTTAGTGGGCGGAACTTTATCGGAAATATTAAAACGTTATATTTATTTATTCAAAAGATGGTTGTCACCGCTAATAATAAAAAAAAATATCGTTACTTTTATGGCTTTTATCGAAGAGTGTTAGGTTTTAAGTGGCAGTGGTCTTACAGTAACCCTATCCATATATATAACTATTATAATTAAGTTACACCGGCTATTTTTTTAAAGAGCTTAGTTCTTTTTATCGGTTTGTTATTGTTGTTGTTGTTGTTGTTGTTGTTGTTGTTGCTGTTGTTGTTGTAATTTGAGTATGCCCTATAAAGTTGCGACGTTTATTTTCATGAAACCAAGTAACAAAACTGAAAAGCAGTACATTCGTATTTGAGCATGGTGGGCTCTTTGAAATTGGATAGAAAAGTGCAATGTGAAATCTCCTCCATATCTAGCTCTAGGGTCGTACTTACAAGAACGAAGTAAATGTAGGCGTTCCGACAGTAATAGAACATCTAAATACATGGTATTTAAGTCGTCTAAATCTAGTTTCTCTTTATACTTAGTACCGTAGTCTAGTCTCGCGAGAGTTTGATTTAGAGAGGCGGCGATAACTAAGATGGTCACGCTCTAGGCGGGTGGTACACTGTAAATAGAGACAACTCCTAATTCCATATCCTATGGGTGGGTCTCAAAGATGGCGCTGTTAGTTAGCTGCTTCACGCCAGATGACCATTAGGGAGCATGTCTGGGGCTTTGCGTTTCCGGCAGTCTGGACTCTGAATAATTGGCAAAATTCATTTGCTTCCAAGATATATAAGTTCTGGGTTTTTTGTGTTAGGTAAAAAATCTGGCTCTTCAAAAAGGTTTAGTGTTGTTACAAATTAATTTAGAATAAAGACATATACAGCAGATAAAACATTATGTATAAATACCATGACTCTTGTCTGAGACGGTGACATTATACTGACACCGACCCAACTAGTGAGAGACGAATTCGGACAAATAAAAATTTGACATATCGCGTGTTTCGAACCATGGACCTCACATTTGGTAGACTGGAACTTTACCACTAGGACCAGTCCCCCCGTAGTCTAACCTCATGAGAGTCTGACCAAAACAGGTGGGGATAACCCAGACAGTCACGCTCCAGGCGGCCGGACTTCCAAGATGGCGATGCTAGTTTTCTGCTCCACACGCATGATGACCATTAGGGACCAGGTCCAGACAAAAATGTCTGGGGCTTGGATTTCTTGGCAATCTGGACACAGATAATTGGAAAACGCCATTCGTTGCTAGGGCAGAAACGTGCTGGGCTTGGTTCAATTGTTGTTGTTGGAAGAATAAATCTGGTCAAAACAAATTTTGTGCTTTGCTCACATAAAAAATACAGGTCCAATTGGTTTATTACATGAGACTTGACGCCTTAGAGATTGAGAACTACCGATAATAATTATTTATTTCAACATTAACGATGTTTTTTTAAGTCTTCTATTTGAAAACGAAAAGAACAGAAATGGTTTAAATTGAAAACGCACCAATATCTAGAAACAACTGAACCAACATGAAGAAAAATGAACACAAAAATGTATCCAAACTATGATCAAAGATAACATTTCGAACATTGTATTACAACATACTGATGAAAGATATCAGGTGAACATCTTTTGATACGATCTGTTGATTAAACTAAATTTATGTTCCTTATTCTGATTCTCGATTTACCACATTTCATTTTTTGTCCTCCCTTTTTTTCTTAAAAAATGGCTTTTTGTATAAAACAAATATAAATAAATTATAAAAAGGTCCAGTTTGATCACACATTATACTTGAACAAGTTATCTATCTATCTATCTATCTATCTATCTATCTATCTATCTATCTATCTATCTATCTATCTATCTATCTATCTATCTATCTATCTATCTATCTATCTATCTATCTATCTATCTATCTATCTATCTATCTATCTATCTATCT
>RQTK01000484.1:175856-195856 GCA_003991915.1 Elysia chlorotica
TATTATTATAAATTATTATTATTATTATTGGTAATATTGTTGTTCTTATAAATATAATTTTATTACCATCTTTATCATAACAATCATGCCGTCATCATTTCTTCTTTATACATTTTTTTTTTTCTTTTTTGTGTTGCAAATTATAGATTTTAAGATTTTCTCTGAGATTTCAGCCGGTATATTTTGCTTTGAAAGTGCGATCGAATTATGTACATGATTGAGTTAATTAGTACAGGATTGGATCCAGCCTAAGGTTATAAGAGAAATTCGGAATTCTTTTTGTGCAGTCTGTAAAATTGTTCGATATATTTTAATATCCTGTAATTTTTTATGATCTCAAGTAAAATCTCTATTAAAGTTACGACAGTCCTTTGAGATATGGGAAAACCACAGGCATGCTGGGAGGATAAACCTGGCGTGGAAAGAGACTCCAGATTTATTGGCGGTTTGTGGCGAAATCTGTGAGTGTGAGTCTTATGAGACTCGAGTTGGTTGTAACTTTCGATTTTGTTTCCTGTTTGTTTTGTTCCCCACTAGGTTTTGTGTGAATGCGAGAAAGTGATTCTACCACAGGTTACGAACGCTTGATATTAATGGCCCAGTAAGTGAGTTTGTTTTACAGCACGTCAGCATCATAACGGCTATGTGTGCTCATGATGTCCTAAGTCAGTTAATGCATTATACTTGTAGCGACGGTGACTCCTTTATCTCTCTGAGTAGTAAAAACATAAAATTTGTGCGTTAAAAGTTTGGTGAAATGTGAAGGGTATACACTTTACGCAAGTTGTTGGGTTGAATTGGTTTTTTTAACGTCGGCACTTTATAGGCTATAAAAATAATGTGGTCGAGCACCATTACTGACGTCTAATAATGTTATTTGCTGCGACACAGGAGACAGGGCGGGGAGACCTTGGCTCATGTCTCAGTCGGTTACGATATACTGACACCGACCCCAACCAGTAGAAGATGAAATTGGACATACACATTACGTTGAGCGATCATGGCATTCGAACCACGGACCTCCCAATCTAGAGACCAGTGTGCTACCAGTTGAGCCAGCTCGCTCCGTCTGACTGCGAGAGAGTGGTTATACCAGAAGTTACGAAGACCGGATCCAGGCGGCTTGGGGAGTTCTTAGTGCAATTTTTGGGCGTGTGGAGTTCTTAGTGCAAATTTGGGGCCTGGGGAGTTCTTAGTGCAAATTTTGGGCTTGGGGAAGTTTTAGTGCAAATTTTGGGCGTGGGGAGTTCTTAGTGCAAATTTTGGGCTTGGGGAGTTCTTAGTGCAAATTTGGGGCTTGGGGAGTTCTTAGTGCAAAGCTTGTTGGTTCCACAGACATAGCAGTCCCGTCGCGTACGTGTAAGCTGTGAATGTAAACATGTTATTACATTGTTACAAGGCTGAAGTTTTCACATCTACAACATTTTCTTTATTCTATCTTTATTGATTCAAAAGATAGCAATTTTGGGAAAACCCTAAAAAATAGTGCGATTTTAGGAGCATTGCTGGCAAAATCTTTGTGATTTACTTGAGCTTTTAAAAAGATTATTATCCTAAGGTGAATTGATTTTATAGATGTACATGTATTCTTTTAAATGTCGCTTTATATTTAAGCGTCAATGATGTGACAAAACATATTCTAAAGCAAAAATCTTGCCTCATGATAATCAAATAGAAAATGTAATTGACAATGGGATTGAAGAAAACTGAATCAAATCAAACCCTAATTTAACCAATATGCTTGGAATCCCGTCTTCATTTCGATTTTTATTACATGTAAAAACTATCATTTTCTCGGAAATATTTCCCGGGAATGGGATTTATGTGGGGGAGATGGAAGACATATGTAAAATATTTTATACATCGTTGATATGGAGTCCATTTGGGAGTTTCTCACTGTACAAGGACAAATAGATCCCATGTATACTTTTATACTCTAAAACGTGTATTGTCAATGAATTGGTAACGAATGAATGACGACAAATAAGCAATCGACTTGGGCCTATTTTTCACATAACAATAAATTTCTTTTTCCTATTTCTAAATAGGAACTTACAAAGGCGAAGATAGAACATGTCCCAAAGGAATAAGCGCACTAGTGGTATTAAATATACCTATTAGGTGAAGCTTAATAATTTTGCGTCACAATATTGGCATGTTTTTGTCACTCCCCCAACATTGTGGGAAACAATATTGGTATTGTCATGATTTGGACCAGTTGGTGTTGTCAGCGTAGAAGCTGCCTGACTGATGTGAGGTGGAGACGGTAGTGGGGGTGTAGATCTAATCCGTGTGGGTCTATCTGCTTCTAGTTGTGGTGTAGCAGATCTCAAGTTAGGTCTAAGTTGTAGAGATCTAGATCTATGTCCGTTTTCTATTTGTCGTGGATTTAAATCTAGATAGATTTAATGGCTCTGATGGGCGAGTCTTGCTTATCTATAAATAGTTTCGGCTTAACTATGAAACATCCCAATTGAGATGTTAAAGAAGACGGAGCTTAACCCCCCTCATAGTAGGACAGCAGTTGTTTCTTTACACGAGAGTGTGTAGGTATCCAATCATTGATGAGTAACCGTGACTTGACCATTCAACAAGCACCTCAATGTTTGTATATCCCGCCCACGACTCCTATCGGTTGCTGCGTTATACACATTTTATATCCATCCCATCTTGTCAAATTCATCGTAAGGTGACCATAAAAAAGTCAAAATTTAAAAGCCTGCCAGTAAAAATAAATATATGTTCGTCCACCACCCATAATTGCCATCTGCTGCCTGTTTGGTTTATTAATATGAACACAAATTTTAACGAACCCAGGTTTTCATAGCTGCAATGAAAAGCATAGTTTATTTGAAGCATTAAAATTTGGCATACGTTTTTCTGTCAAACTACAACACGCGCAGTCAATAAAACTGGACAGGGGTGCACAATACATCGCGAAAACAAAATAATTAATTTCGACATAAAGACAAGCTTTGTGAACAGCTGTTTTAATGGCTTCAACGTAAAAGTATGATTTATTAACAAGCACAGATCTTTGAATGAACATCTGTTTTCATAGTTGCAATGAAAAGCATATTTTAGTTTAGATATCAAAATGCGTTTTTCTTTCAAAAAGTAATACGCGCACTCTATAATATCGGACAGAGCCGCACATGAAATTTCAAAATACGTACGGACAATAATATAGATGTTTGCAGTTTTTTGCGTGCATATCTGTTGCAGCAACTTGTCCAGTAATTGCTTCTATGTGTAGTGCTTGTATGTGAACATGCACTGTCTTCGCCTTTGTAATTTCCTTTCATGGCTAAGATTTTTAAACTTAAAACAACTAAATGTGTAAGTCTAAAATGTCTGCCTGTGTATTTATTCATGTTCTTTTATTTTTCACTTTCCAGTTAAAGTTAACTTCATGCATACGCCTAAAAAATTTATCATTTCTCTGATCAAATAGAATTACTTTCCTGGAGATGTCTTCCAAAATTGCACGTGACAGTCGTCTTTGCACGAAATCTTAGAATCAATTTTTTAGCATTTTCACAAACAATGGTTTTAAGAAAAAACCAATGTATGTATGCGAGTGCACGCTCTTTTTTTTATGAAATTCTGGGCAAATAGGAAATAAGATTTCTCAAAGTTATCCGATCCACTTTGTAAAAAATACGAACATGTTCAATAAGCAAAAACGCCAAAGGTTCATCTTGAAATAGGCCTCGTTTTTTTTCACGTTTTGCACACTTTATGTCCTTTTTTATAGGCTAAGAGAAGTCGTGCCAACTAGGCCGCATAAATTAGCATATTAATCCAGTCATCTTTTTGGCTGATGAGCAAACTCCGATATCAGAGTTCATTTCTTCCAAGTACGTTCTGTAACTTTTGACGAGCTCACATCTCTAATAGAAAATCTGAATACTTTTTCTTTGTCCTGTGATACATCCTTTTTTTTTTTGAGAAAAATATTTTATCGAAAAAAAAAGCGTTTACATTCAAGACCACTTTCGCGGAAAATGATTGGGGCAGAATGGAATTTCACCTGAATCTATTCCCGCATTCACTGTTATTTTGCTGCATATATAGAGAATTCCGGTAACGTTTGATATAGTAGAACTTTAAACCTTCAATAATATTATCAGAAATAAAAATGTACTAACATGTTGATAACGCAAGCAGAAATACGCTCGTATAAAACAAACGCAGTATAACACCAAGCAAAAAACTAAAAAAAAAAGCATAATACATTATGTTTTAAAAAAGAAAAGGAATTTAAATTTGTTTGAAGACAACAACGATGTTCAACAAAGTGGTAATAGGTACGATACTAACATTGTTAATGCTGAAGGTTCATTCTTTTACATTTTGTTTAGTGTTATATTTTAATTTCTAACACAAAAAGGTATGGTCAAACGTGGGGCATCTAATAAGAAACTCGCTTCGATCTCAGGTTGGGTCGGTGTCGTTTTTATCTGACCAGCGTAAAGAATACTCCCAAATAACCTGCGGCAGGTCGGCCTAGAAGATGCCATCTGTTTCCTTACAACAGATAAATTGTGTACCCTGTTAGATGCAGATTTGTAATCCACTGTCGCGAATTTGACTGTCGCATAATGATGCATTTTGTACGCGATGCTTGGGATTTCTCCTGCCAGTTGTACCTGAACTTTCAAACTACGCATTCGACCTCAAATTCTTTCAATAAACATCACGAGTTCCAACTCAGATATCATACAACGCATTACAGATTTGGAGTTTTGCAATAAATCATCATCTCCTTTAACGACTTTGTTTCTTTGATTATATCCAATGTTGATCATGATTGCAGACAATGGTCGTTTTATTTTATGCATATAACCTCCATGAAGATTATTTACAATTTTCGTGTCAATCAGCAACCACCTCGAACAGTGAGTACAATCTAAAAACGAAGTGCATCTTTCTAAAGGGAGAACTTGGAACCAGAAAGACATGCAACTGCCACTAAAGACTAGCAGCTCACTTCACATGGGAATTAACCAGTACATGAACTTTTGAAAGGCACTATCTTGATTCAAGCTCCATTCGTCTAAAAGTGTTAGTTCATTCTCTTCAAAACTAGCTCTAAGCTTCCTGAAACCATGTGCATCACATGACTGGTAATATACTGAATAATGCATGTCTTATTCGTGTGGCATGCGTTGTTCTAAAGAGTAATGGTTCGGCTGTTACAGGCATTACTACTTTGTTTGGAACAATACATTCGCCTATCAACTGCAATCAAGAAAAGTTGATAAAGATGCACTTTCCTAATGAAACTATATGGAAGTCACATGGGTAGAACGACTAATTTATTTGTTTGATTGTTGTTGTTTTTTTCATCTATGGGCTTCTGGGATATAATCCAGCTTGGCATAATATCTCTCTTCTACATGTTAAATTCCAATTTGCATGTTATATTACCTTTTGTTCCTCTTGGTTTTAAGTACGTTTTTGACACTGCAGCTACACTCCTTTAGACATAAGTGGTCTAAATAGTAAATTGATTGATTCTCGCCCGCTGATCGACTTACCATGTAGGGTTTTGGCTCGTGTGATGCAATGCAAAACGAGCACTCTAGCCACACATCCACCGGCACACCTAGACAATCTTAAGCCTGCGGTGAGTATTTTTTAACTAAACCAACCCCATTAGCAACAGCAGCCTCAACAGCAACAACAGCAACAACAACAATAACAACAATAACAACAACAATAACAACAACAATAACAAACATGGTGAAAACGAATCAACAACAAAGAAAACGTAAAAACACAGTTAAGAGCTGTCAGAGTGTATTCACCACGATCTCATTCATTCTAAATCTTGTCTTGTTGTTTTGTTTTTTCTTAGTTTATCTGTTTTGTTGTTGTTGTTGTTGTTGTTGTTGTTGTTGTTGTTTTTGTTGTTTTTGCAGCTCACTCTCGTCGTCCTTTGATAACGTGTAATATTACAAAAGAAACACAATACAACTGTCGTGTAACATGCTCTGTCTGCCTGTCCTCCGATTGCATCTTTAATTGTTAGTTAAAACGGAAATTACTATAAAGTTGTTGGCTGTTTTATTTTGTGTGTGCTTTTTAAAAAAGATTTTAATTTCTCTTTTTTTAATATAACGATAAAATCAACATACATGGAGGGATACCAATGACTATAATTAATAATAACAACAACATTATTGATAAAATACTTATCGTATAGCCAATAATAGTGAAGGTATCATTGAAAGAGATACGGAAAGAACAATGAAACCACCGATATAATAGTCGAAAATTCGAAGATATCTTCAACAATTACAAGGAAAACAAACAAACAACAAACAAATAACAATAGCATCTTGATTTATAACAACTATAATAGTACTCATATTAATAAAGTTGCTAAATACTCTTAAACTACATAATGTACATTACATTAAACTAAGTGTAACAAACATATATTTTACCCAAATAAATTTTATAGTGACAAATAATGCGTTGAACAATAATAAAATGATGTAAGAAGCTACTCCTAATTGTACACAGCGATCGCTGTAAAAATTTAAAAAAGATGTATTGGTATGTTTACTACGTTTAAAATTATGATGAAAAAGAAAACAATGATGATGCAACTTATAATGATGATAATGATGCTGATGATGATGATGATGATGATGATGATGATGATGATGATGATGATGATGATGATGATGATGATGATGATGATGATGATGATGATGATGATGATGATGATGATGATGATGATGATGATGATGATGATAAAGATGATAAAAGTTCTAAAAGTTGCTTTTAATGAACATAACTTTCGTGTGTACAATGTCGTCGTAAGCTAGCTACTGACTCGTCTTTAGATATGCGATAAAAAAAGCTTAAAGGTATTGAAAGCTACCACGACAATGTACTTTTAAAATTATGACCCTGTGAGTTTTCAGATCTCAGTACGTAAAATTGTAATAAAGATATTGCCCGCCTTGAAGAACCTTATTGGACGCGTTGAAAACTGGCATAATTTATCATTTTTCAAAGTCTAGCGGCTGTCTTGCTTTTCGTGGCTTTCTTGAAGGCAGTTACATTCAATTTATTATTTTCTGATGATTAATAACTTTTTTCCCAGAGGGTAAACCCTAGATCATCTTAATGTGGTTTTTCCGGGTCTTGTTTGAGATAACTTTTCTTATTTTGGAGCGTGACAAAAAATGTAGATATCATTTAAAAAATCACGAACACACGTGAATCCAAAAACTAAAAATAGCATTCTAACGATATCATTAAGAACACATCCACTTTTTTGTCGTTATTAATTCATATGCTGTCGTGAAATGCAGTAACAATGATAATTATTTTAATACGGGTGTATAATTTTTAAATGAAAAACAACTATGCAAAAAGTAGAGGCCTGTTTTATTGATTTCCTGAAATTTAAGAATATTCATCAAGCCAGGCTCTTTCTCTCCTTCTCTCTCTCTCTCTCTCTCTCTCTCTCTCTCTCTCTCTCTCTCTCTCTTCTCCTCTCTTGCTCTCTCTTCTTCTCTCTCTCTTTCTCGCTCACTCACTAATTCTCTCTTTTTTATATGTCTCTCATTCTCTGTTTTTCTCTCTCCCTCAAGCTCCCATCTCTCCCTCTCTCTTTTTCTCTTTATTCATTTCTCCCCCCTCTCTCTAAGATTATGAGTATAAAAAATAGTGAGAATTAGGCATATTGATTTATATATTTATTATGGAATATCAACGTTTAGATAATAAAAAAAACGGTGCAATACATGTGAAAATTTAGTTTGACCAGTTTTAGGTCTTTATCTTTCTCTCTAACTATTATTTTATATCTCTCCATCTCCCTCTCTCTATTCCTCAGGTTTTAACGTCTTCTGGGTTTTTCCAGGGGGGCGTATACGACGAAGACAAAAAAGGTTATAAAGAAATTCATACTCTAGATGTATTTATAATCCATTTTTTTAAGTCTAACATGCCTTTTGCAATATATGTCTGCAGTTTTCAAAATCACATACTTGTGAAGTCTACTGTGTATAAACTGAATTTTTTTTTTTACAAAACTTTAACATACATGCTGGAGCCAAAATATTTTTGACGAAAGGTCTACAAACTTTCAATGAAGTCATCAACCAAATTAGCGTGGGAACTACAAAACTGAAAAGACCAGACTTGTCTTGGTGAACCAAATCTATTTTCAAAACTGGAAATCCCACTCACCTTGAGAGTTAATGTGGGCCCAGTTATTTAGGCTTAGCACTCACCCCTTCATTTTATGCCAAACCAATCAAAACACCCGCAGCGATCACGTGACTGCCTGAGAGCTCTCCGTGACGCACTGTGCTCGATCCAATCTGAAACAGATAATTATTATCTGGTATCCTCGGCTGTGCTGCATTAACTGTACTGTGCGTTTAAATAAAATAAAAACTCAGTAAACCGTCTGAATGAGACTATTTCAAAGATAATGTATTTCAATTAATTAGTTGTTCTTGTTTTTTTTAATCTATATGCAAGGTCTAGAGCCAGGACATAGAGATGTAGATCTAGGTAAGATCTCGTTCTTGATTTCTAGGTTCTACTTTATCTAATCTAGATAAAGGTATAATAACCTAAAGTTGGAAGCTGAAAGCCCCTATTTAAATATATATTCTAGCTCAAATAATTATGTTTAAAACATAAAATATAGCCAGATCATTATGTTGTGTCAAATGAAAAAAAACAACTTGTGAATGGTTGGTGAACGCCCTTGGCAATTAAAGTGGATATGTGTTTTTTTTCTATTTCTAAAAGGTTGTTTATGTTTAAAAAAAACGTTCAATCTTATTTTCCATAAACTCCTGATCTTATTCTCTTCCTGGATGAAACAGCCAAAATATCATAGATTTAATATGCTAAATAATAGGTTTTTGTGATGCAGATCAACATTATTGCCATTACCCGGAGCGCCCCCGGCCTCCACGTCTATAAATAACTGCGGGGCTTTCCCAAAATCTTTATATAAAACAGAAATGATTAATGCCTCTTTTTATTTAAAAAAAAACTCTTCTTAGATTCTTTATATTTATTTATTTATTTACCTTTTTGGCTATGTGTGTTTTTGTTGTTTTTTATGTTGAAGTCGGTTTGTTTGTTTTTTTTGCGTGTTTTTTTTTTTAAGTCCTATGCATACACATAAAAAGAGAAATAAGTGAATAAAACCTAAACACGTATGATGTCTTTTTAGACACGTTTTTCTAAGAGTGCCATAGTTGAAATCCTTACGCAACTAAAACTATTATGAGTTAAATCGTACTACCACGAACTATTAGTCTTTTCCCTGCGTACAAAAGCTGAGACAGACAGCAGGTGCTGTTTACTGCGCAGACAGATGTAATTTTGACGAGCCCAGTGGTTCTCCATCATTTCACATCATTCTCTCCAAGTTATTTACGTCTCACGGCAAATCACAGCAGCTTCTCCTGCGACTCCTATTCCAGACCTGGGGAGGTGAGCTATAAATTGCCGAGTTAATAAGATGCTAGGCTTTGGGAGAGGGTGGTTTCGTGGTTGATGGAGTGTTTGTAAGTCTGTGTGAGTGTGTGTGTGTGGGGGGGGGGGGGGCAAGTTGTACTATAGGTTTAGTCTAAAGTGCTCTTCAGTGTAGATTGACAAGCAGGACGCAGCTGGATGGAAGCTCAGAAAAGTATCAATCGTCTGTTTAACGAGATGATTATCTTAGATGCTTAAGGAGGAGGAGGAGGAGGAGGAGGAGGAGGAGGAGAGGCACATAGTTTAGTGGTCAGAGCTCGTTTTGACGGACAAGAAGGGCGCCCGCTGTTCGAATCTCAGTTGATTGCGCTATGAATCGTGTGATTAACAAGATATACTCGCCTAACAGCTTAGTCAGTAGAGCCCTTGGCTAACAACCAATGTATAAAGAAAAGAGGGCTCGAACAGATTCGGTGTTTTTCTCCGTATGCCTGTCTCTTGTTCTCACCCTTTCAATTTTCTAGATCTCTCCTATAACTAGTACTATCCATCGTTCTCTTTTCCCTACAATTAAAATTGCCTGTCCTCGTCTTTGTCTGTCTTTCCCTCTTCTACATCTCTCTTCTCTCATTATTTCTCACCCTCCCCGCCCTTTTCCCCCTCAAAGTCTTAAAAAACTACAATTCCAAGAATGGCCAGAAATAAACATTACAAAAAAATTTTTTTACAAGGGTCTTATTTTGTTGTTGTTACAATTTTGTATCCACGCAGCAAGCAAAGTATGGTTTTTATTTTATGTTGTTGTTTTTTTTTTATTTGTGAGAAGCGCCTAATTTTTGCCGCGATGCCGAATTGGGAAGAAAAGGAAAACAATGCTAACAATTGAAGGAAATATTAGATTATGGCATTTTTTGTCTGGTCTGAATTTTGCAGCGAAAGTATCTTATGGGCTGCAAAACACGACTGGGAGTGTGCCATTTGAATGAGATTCAATTAAAGGGGTGAGTGAGATAGAAAGGGAAGAATTGGGAGAGAGAGAGAGAGAGAGAGAGAGAGAGAGAGAGAGAGAGAGAGAAGAAGAAGGAGAGAGAGAGAGAGAGAGAGAGAGAGAGAGAGAGAGAGAGAGAGAGAGACTGACAAATGGGCGTAAACAAAGCAAAAGGTAGAGAAAGGAGAGAAAGACTCAATCATGCTGTGCTGGTAAATAGGCCCTTGTGTGGAAACCTAATGGTGTATAGTCAAAGCAACGACGTACGGCACTGCCCGCGTAGTCACTTCCTATGTAGATTTATTCAAGGTAGTCGAACTCACGGTGCAGAGTGTAGATGACTTTTGTGTCAGCTGATTACATGACATTATACTGACACCGAACCAGCCAGTAGGGGTAAAAACAAAATAATAAAAAACAAAAACAAAAAAAAAACAACAAGATCATGTCAATGGCAATGGAACCGCAACCCTTTACTTAGGAGCCGTCTTCTCTACTCTTGGACCGTTTCTTCCGACGGTTCATTTTACTTTACTAACTGAATGTTTATTGATTAGCCAGATGAAAAAAAAGTAGAATGAGAAATTTGTGTAAATAATCACGGTGTCGGGAGATGTGCCTTGCCACTGAAAGGAAATAGGCAATTCAAACATAACAAAACAACCCCCCTTGTTTTTTTCCTTCCAAATATAGACACACTTTTTAACAACCGGCATGAGTAAGAATGATCTTTAAAAGAATACGCGAGACATTTTCGACGTGTCAAAAGAAATAACAGTCAATTGATATTTAGATAATTAGAATAGAGAGACAGGGCGAAAAAAGGAGGGGATTGAGAGAGAAAGAGAAAGATAATAATAGATAATGTAAAAATAACATGAAGTTGAAAGGAAAAGCGAGAGACTGAGCTCCCAATAACAGATGAGAGGGATTATTGTTAGTTCATTGGAGAGAGAAAGAGAGAGCGAGAGAAAGATAGAGAGATAGAGGGAGAGAGACGCAGAGAGTGAGAGAGATTTAGATCAACAGAGAGAGAGAATGAAAGAGATCCAGAGGCAAACAGACCAGAGCTCTGCAACATTTTTTATTATTAATTTCTGTAATCAAATATGTAATCAGTTTTGTTGTTGTTTTTTTTTCTTCTTTCTTCATACATAATGTATCTGCGTGAAAGGATGGGCGGACGGAGGTTTAGATACTTCAACGAAGGATGGGTGGGTGTGTGTGTGGTAGAGGTGGGTTTGGAAAAGGGGGGGGGTTGCCTGGCAGAAGAAAGATCTTTGAGGAACCGGCGAGAGTGATAATTACGAGTCCATTACGGCGGGATCTTGTCGGGATTAAAAGCCCAGACGTGTCCCAGCCTCTGTGTAATACACTTGTATCTGGACGTCCACTCAATAACTGGACGGGGAAAGGGGGGATCAAGGGTTCAGGGGAGGGGTATGCAGAGAGAAAGGGGAGCGGGAGAAATAAGAGGAAGAAAAAGAGATGGAGAGGTGAAAAATTGGGAAAAGAGGGAGTAAGAGTGTAAGACAGATCGAGGGAGGGGGAGATAGAAAGAGAGAGAGAGAGAGAGAGAGTAGAGAGAGAGAGAGAGAGAGAGTGAGTAGAGTTGAGTTGAGTTGGTTTAACGTCCAACATCAGCACTATATAGGCTATATTGTGGACGGGTCCCAAGACTGACGTCTGACAATTTTATGTGCTGCAACATACGAGACAGGGCGGGGATACCATGACTCCTGTCTCATCCGGTCACATTAAACTGACACCGACCCAACCAGTAGGGAGCGAAATCGCCAGGGCTCGAACCACGGACCTTATGCGATGTTCTACACAGGGATACCGCGCCCCCAAGAGTGTGAGTGAGAGAGAAACTCGGAAATAGAGAGCAATCGAGGGAGAGGGAGAAAAAGTGGGAGGTAGAGAGCAAGAGAGAGGGACTGAGAGAGAGGAAGAGAGAGATAGGGGGAGTGAGAGATTCCGATATAGATGTCTTATAGGGAGAGAGAATCAGAGATACATGTATACAGAAATAGAGAGCAATCGATGGAGAGGGAGAAAAAGGAGGAGGTAGAGAAAGAGAGAGAGAGATGGAGAGAGAGAGAGAGAGAGATAGTGTTATGTGTCCGGATTTTTCTAGAGCACTTTTTGCCTCCACACCCCTTCATAACAAAGTTCTGTTTTTCATCCTGAGAGGAAAAAACAATAAAAACAAACAAACAAACAAAACAAAAACCATTATGTTTTATTGTGGCTTGCTCTGAAATTGTCTCGTATAATGACGAATATATTTTTGTTTGTTGGGCTTGATTCGGGTATTCTTTTTCGTTTCTTTAGGGCATCCCTGCATTACACCCGATCCCAGCGAAAGCAGGAAAAAAAAATCTTATGTCTTTTTTCCACGGTAATAGGAAAACATCTTTATACATACACATTCGCACAAAACCTCACGCACCGAAGAAATGTCGAAAATAATGAGATGTCTATAGGGCAGAAACAGGAAGTTGGCTGGGAGATCTAGACTTTGGTGTTTGCCATGCGTATTACAGCCATAAAAAATGTAATGGAAAAAGGAAGAAAGGAGAGAGTGTTGTTTCAGTTCTGTCCAGTCTCAGATTTCTCCTAAGCTTGTCTGCCCGTCTTAATACGAGGAAAGACATCAATATCGCTCTCTGGTCCTATCTAAATACATGGAGCTATGTAATTTGTCATGCGATGAGGAAATTCGTAAGAATTTTTTTTCAGTCTGTTTGACAGGCACACGTTGGAACTAAGCAACTTTATGGGTGATTTTTTATTTTTCGGGGGGTATTTAAAAAAAAAATTTTTTTTATTAATACAACAAAGGAAGGAGTCACTGCGGAGAATAATGGCAGCTCATCTCATGCCATAAACGGAAAGGATTATTCGGGTGAATTTTTTTCTTCTTCAATATTGACCCGAGATCTATAGAAATCTTTTCAACAAATTCTTAAAGAAAAGCATAGACGATATGAGTATACGAAAGTGTTTAAATGAAAGTAACAACAGAAGGCGTCCTATCTTGTTGAACGAAATATACTGGATTTAAGATGGCGTTCTAAATACCATTCAAATCTAGACGGATGGGCTTTTTTAAGGCCGCCTTTAAGACAAACATGCCTGCAGGGTTCTGACCTTTTAAAGATACATAACGAATGTCAACGTGGATAAAAAACGGTTCTGTTCTTGATGGTTATAATTTTATATTTAAATAGTATCATAACAAAGGTATCACATAATAATGTTGATGATGAGCCGGTAAGTGTTGCAATGCGACTACTGGTTTAAGTTACGAATGGGGAAGATTATGTTTATGCTGTTTGACGGTAGGTCGAGTCAAAGAGAATGAGAGAGAGGGAGAGAGAGAGAGAGAGAGAGAGAGAGAGAGAGAGAGAGACAGATTAGTTTGGGGAGCAGGATTATTATGGTTTGTGTTCTAATCGGCTAATGATACCCTTTACTTGATTGTGTGGGGCAAAGGAAAAGTATATATGATACATAAAGTTGTAAACAGAGCAACTAAGCCTTTATTTATGTTTGACATAAACTTGTTTATTACGAGTATATATTTATAAGAATGCAAAGCCCATCTAGATAAAAATTCTTCACGCACATCTAAACCATTGTGAGAAAACTAAGATAGTGAAGATGTAGTAAAGTTGATATTGATATCACAATAGTTAATACTCTTTATTTTTTGTTAACAAGTTTTGAAGAACTTAGGTTTTCTTTCTTTAAACATATTTTCGGACTCCCGTCTTTTTCTATGCATGTGCACTAAGAAGTTTTTTTCAGTTAGAGAAAGAAAAGTACATACGAGTCACCTTATAAGTGATTTGCACTAAACTCTGGTGAACTCTGTCTAAAAACTCGTTAAAAAAGCAGGCCCAGTTCATGTTAATTTCGCTCCATCTTGATATTGACTTGTGAACCGAAAAAAATTCAGGAGCATGTTCTGTGGAAAATTGTTGAAGGCGTGGCGATGATTTCAGAAATAATATTATCTTAAAAGAAGCATCCCCTTAAAAATAACCATAGTTTTGTATCTAGACACAATCAAAGAGAGTTGGTTTCTCTGGTGGCAAGGACACTTATGTATCTCCAAATACAATACGCCATTTTAGGCCGGTTGGACGTGCTAAACTATGTGTCTCTTGACACCATAGTTTCCTAAGTCCAACTTGCAATAGTTTGCTTTCCACACCATCAAAGACAAAATATCGTAAGTAGAATAACTAAAGAACGGTTCTTCCAATAGCATCAAAGCCAGTGATAGAAGTTTTTTCTTATCAGTTTAACTACAATTATATGTTTCAACTTTCAAAATCGTACCGTCGATATTGGCAAAATAAATCAGTTTTTCGCTACTTCTGAAAAGTAGCGATTTGTCGGTACGGTACTTTGCTCCCTTCTCTCGGTTTATGACTCCCGCCTAAAATTGTACATACGTCATAATTATTAGGATTGCTTTGGTGACAACGGCAGCGCTTGCGGGCTTTGCCATTTATTACGTCTTGCAGACGAAAGAAATTCTAGCCGGTTCACACACACACACACACACACACACACACACACACACACACACACAGACACGAATTTAAAAATAAACATTGTACGTTTTGTTTTGTTTTGGGATGCAAAAACTCGGGAGCTCACAGTGTCGTTATCATAGTGTTCTATTTATTCATTTCGATATTTGACAGAAATCTTTCTCTGGTTTAAATCTTTAAAACATTACACCAGCAACAAAAATAATGATGATGATGATTATGATGATGATGATGACGATGATGATGATAATGATGATGATTATGATGATAACAATAATAATAATAATAATAATAATAATAATAATAATAATAATAATAATAATAATAATAATAATAATAATAATAAAGGAGGGGTGGGGGTGAGGGAAAATAAACAAACAAGAACCTAAAGTGCCTGTAATAATAAAGACAGGGTAATGCGTGATGCCGTCTACATTTCACATCATCACCCATTCCTGTGAGGGAACTGTTTCCCCTATTTTTTCTTAGCATTTTTGACGTATTTTTTCTCATTATTATTTTTTGTTGTTGTTATTGGCTTCTGGGTTCCACGCGGAGTATGCAAATTACCAGCCCCGTGCAAAGAATTCTGGGAGGAGAAAATGAATGCGTCCGTCCGGTCGTACGACGTTTCCGGCCGAGCGTTTATTCTGGTCTTGATCTAAGGTAGAAAGTACAAAGAAAAAGTAGATTTAGACTCTCTAGTTATGATTGGACTAGTGTCTAGAATGATGCCTTAGGCGGGCGTGTAAGTGAACTGTCTGGTTGTACTTGGTACCCCCTGTGATGTCAAGTTTAGCGTAAAGCCTTGGTCACTCTGATCTGCATTCCAATCTAGACGGACTGGCCGTAGCTACGTGACGTTTCCGCCATGAAAATCTGACTTGTCGGAATCGTCTACTAGAGATAATAGATCATACTTAGAGTTAGAATAGGATGGTTTGTAGTTAACGAGGTTGTGTGTGTGTGAATAGGGTGGGGTGTTCGAAAGAAAGAAAGAGAGAGAGAAGAGAGAGAGAGAGAGAGAGAGAGAGAGAGACAAAGAAGAGAGAAAGAGAGAGAGAGAGAGAGAGAGAGAGGAGAGAGAGACAGACTGACAGACAGACAGACAGAGACAGTGAGACAGACAGAATGAGGAGGCGAAAAGAATCAAATAACAATACAGAGTTTTAGTTGGGCAGCAGTCACAGAAACCGTATACGTTTGTATAACTTCGCATAAATTTCGCACTTCGCATTGGTCAATCTAGCGCTTTACCTACTGGTTGGGTCGGTGTCACTACCATTTGACTCGCTTTGACACCCCCACTCCACTCACACACAAACCATCCTATTCTAACTCGTAAGTATCTATTTTCAATAGAAGACTATTCACCACCATCATCATCATCTTCTTCATCATCACCATCATCATCATCATCACCAGCACCATCATCATCATCATCATCAGCACCATCATCATCATCATCATCATCATCATCATCACCAGCACCATCATCATCATCATCATCATCATCATCATCATCATCATCATCATAGTTGTCGTCGTCGTCGCCATGATAGAACCACCTTCCTCTTCATCATGATCCCTAGCACATCTTATTAATTTTGTGTCACTCCTATTATCGATTTAAAAAATACCTGTACATATTGGTGATAATAATAATAATAATAATAATAATAGTAATAATATAATGATCTATTCACGGGCGTTCTTAATATTTTCTGTCTTTTTATTTCCTTCCACTGTTTTTCCCCTTCTACTATAGATTAATTTATTTCTTTGTGTGCTGTTTTGGTTTTGGTTTTGGTTTTGTTTTGTTTTTCATATTTTAAGCATCCTTAGTTTCCATTCATCAGAAAGCTTGACGCATATTAATTGTTATTGTGAAAGAGAAACAAAACGTTCAATCTGTTATTATTTTCCCATTTACAAATTAAATATTAGATCTTTTATTATTATTTGATAGACAAACAAAACAACAGTATCTAAATTGGAATGTCATCATCGATTGCGATAATGTGATTTTTCTTCCCTGTTCTAGAATATGAGATAAAGATTGCATTGTAAAGACATGCAATAATTAAATATATTTAAAAGAGAAATTTCTTTTATTCATTGTCGGCAGGAAAAGAACACCTGCTATCCTCTCTCTCTCTCTCTCTCTCTCTCTCTCTCTCTCTCTCTCTCTCTCTCTCTCTCACCCACTCACTCTCTGTACGTATTTATATGTTTTATTTTTCTGTCTGCATCTATAATGCGTGTGTGTTCGTGTAGAACTGTAAGATTAATTTGTGTACGTGTGTGTGTTTGTGTATGTGTGTGTGTGTTTGTGTATGTGTGTGTGTGTGTGTGTTTGTTTATTGTGTGCCGCCTGGCCTGGTGTGGGAGCGCGATATTAATCAGGCCGGTTCCCAGGTTTAATTAACGCCCCCCTTTGTGGTCCGCGAATCTCATTAATCTAAATCTCACAGCAGGCGATACTCTTGCCGTTGTAGCGTAAAAAAAAAAAGAGAAAAACCAACAACAAAACAAAAAACAACTACAACAAAACAAAAACAAAAAACAACAAACAAACAACCGCCATAGGAAACAATAGCGCAGCGCTAATATGTTTTTTTTTCTTTTCTTAAGAAGGCAGACTTGTTCTCTGCCTCTAGTCAATCTCTCTCTCTCTCTCTCTCTCTCTCTCTCTCTTGTCATGGAAAGAAAGCAAAAACAACTTAGATATGCACTGTAATAATTATGGTAATAACTCCCTCTCTTCTTCCCTCCCTCTTTTTCTTTTGTTTTCTCTCTCTTTCTCTCTCTATCTGTCTCTCCCTGTCTATGTCTCTCTCTCTCTCTCTCTCTCTCTCTCTCTCTCTCTCTCTCTCTCTCTCTCCGTATCTCCCCAAGAATCATTATAAATGTTATTCTGTCGTCCCTGACTATTTATAGTCTCTCTCTCTCCCCGTATCTCCCCAAGAATCATTATAAATGTTATTATCTCTGCTCTTTCTCTGTGCTTTTTTGTTCCCCCCGCCCTCATTTTTCCCCTCATTTGTTTGTTGAAACCCTCTTGATTATATTCACCCCATGATTACTTTATGTTACGTTTTCATTATCTCGCTGGACAAGAAATCCGCCCTGCTCCAGTTATTGTTCCTTCCTGCTGGTCTAGAGCTTCCGTTTGAGGGGCTTTTGTTTTTACTCTGTGTTCTAGGCTTTCTGTAGGTTTCTTTGTTTCTTTCTTCTTTCGTTTTTTTTGTAATCCCAGAAAAAGGGGGGGGGGGCGTTTTTTTTCCTCCTTTAAAAAGTGTTTTTTGTTTGTTTGTTTGTTTTGTTGTTTTTTTTAATCGCCCTTTTGGTCAGGGGAGTGTTTAGATCGTGAGAATGTCTCGTAACCTAACGTTATTTATCAAATTAATAAATGTTCTGCGTCAGCACAGCATAGTGTCTTTCTTAAGACTTCGGAGACATTCAACTTGCAGAGAACTAATCAAAGGTCTTTTTGTTTTTCTTTTTATTATTATTTTTTTTTGTGTGTTAAATTCTGCGCTTTGCGCTTTACAATCTATTTGTTTATGTGGTGGGAGAAAAATTGGAAGGGGGTGGGGGTCACGAAAAGTACTCTTCCCCATCATTATTAGATTGAATCGGTATCGACTGCCTACAGGTTCAGAAACAGATCAGAGTGATGAGCCAATAATACAGGCTTTGTGATTCTCACTGACACACGCAGCTATCATCCTTTTTTTTTTTAATGTACCTTTTTTTGTTTTCCCCACTATATTTACAAGTAGTCTGTAGTGGCCCCTCTATTTCCTGATCATCCAAAGTAATTAATTCGTATACGTGAAAACTTTTAGTGCTCTCTCTTCAAGCTTAAAAAATTCATGTTTATCGCGTAAAATAATCCGCTAACCAATTAACCATCCAACCGGCGTGTGAAAGGAAGTCAAGTGCGCGATCAAGATGTATATTTGATTCCTGTATGCTAAGTACACAATCCATACGACTGTAATTAAATTCGACTGTGAAGAGGGAAAACCTAATTTAAAAAGTATATCATAATCTGGTTTGCTGTTTACCACTCACTACAACTTTTCACAACTATTGGCTGCCAATGGATATGGCTATTTTTTCATCCATGGAGGATCTATTGTCGTATATGTTGAAGGT
The DNA here is from genome assembly GCA_003991915.1 of Elysia chlorotica. NCBI lineage: Eukaryota > Metazoa > Mollusca > Gastropoda > Plakobranchidae > Elysia > Elysia chlorotica. The sequence goes on from RQTK01000484.1 coordinate 195,048, forward strand.
GGTAACATTTGGTTAGCAATACATGTAATTGGTAATGTAAATACTTGAAGGGCTCAACGGAAATTTCAGCAAAATGATATTTTGGACACGATGCATAAAATGAAAAAAAAAATCTACCATTAAGATATATGTCCCTTGTCCTTGTAATAAGCGTTTTTAAGACAGTTAACAGAAATAGAGGGGAAACAAACCCAAAAGACACTTTATTTAGATGTATGTTTGTATCATATCATCCACACAAAAAGTACATAGTTATATCTGCAAAACTGATCAATTCGCCCTTCTCTGTCTATCCTTCCCGCCTAACAGGATATCTGCTTTTACTGCCTGCGCACCCAGACGGTACAATGAGATGTATAACTATTATACATTATTTTGCACTTTCCATACCCTTACATAATTTAGTCATACCTGTAAAACGAGCCTGGGGAAAAGAGGGGGGAGGGGAGGTGGGGGCGTGGGCGTGGGCGGTAGCCCATCAGCTTTCGACTCAGGAGGGCCGTAATTCGAGCCCCGCTCTGGCGTCTTCGTCCCCTAGTGGGTATGTCGGTGTCAGTTTATGTGACCGACTGAGACGAGTCATGGTATCCTGTTTCTGAGTGGAAGCATGTCAACTTGTTAGACATTACACGGTTAGTCTCGGGGCTTGTCCACAGCATAGTCAATATCGTGCTGACGTGGACGCTAAGCCACAACAACAACAACAATAACAACAACAACAACAACAACAACAACAATAACAACAACAACAACAACAACAACAACAAGTTACAACTAACCACCATTTTCTGTTCTGTCCCCGCCTACAG
>RQTK01000484.1:200856-242671 GCA_003991915.1 Elysia chlorotica
AACAGACGGCATCGTGTGGCACCGGCGTTGAATAATGCATGCGGTTCTGGAACCCGGCCCAAGATTAGAATTCCGCCATAATGAAAGCACGACGAGACTCCGGTTTTATGGTGATGAAGCAGAAATTAGTGCCAGGCCAGTAGGAAAAACGCGAGTTTCAAAATGGAGGGCGGGAGTTATGAGTATAGGGCGGCCTATGTTCTCATTCAGGAGTTTCGATCGAAAAAAGGGATATAAATGGAGGTGGGGTTTGGGGGGGGGGGTGACTTAAGAGGTTCGAATAGTTGTCTGTGAATTGGGCGATCATGGTAGGGCCGTTGGGAAGACGAAACAGATGGGGGTGAATGTTTAAGCTGTCCCCCTAGTCCTTCTATTATTGGTTTAACTGACTTAGCGTGAGGGCGGCGCTATCGATTGTGGAGAATGAAAACTCTACCACATGGAGTATAACTGACTAGAGCTGAGTAGGCAGAAAATAACGGGGGAACTTGTAGGACATGAACTGATAATGATGATGTTGGTTATGATACGATGATGATGATGATGATGATTATGATGATGATGATGATGATGATGATGATGATGATGATGATGATGATGATGATGATGATGATGATGATGGTGATGATATAGCCTTATGTATCATTGTATTGCTCAGGACACCGTTTTATCATTATTATTATTATTATTATTTTTGTGATGATGTTGATGGACAAATCAATTTTTATATAAGATGCCAGCGACGTGGTAGGTAACCTGACCCCCTTTCCTCCACACACAGACACACACTCATCCTTTAGGCCATGGTTGCATATTGTTTAGAAAATCAGAGCCACACGGAATGGACAATGTAATTGTAGAGTACAAGTACCACATTGAAAAGTAATATGGGTCAGTTAATGTCCCCTAGTTCAAAGATCATTGGCTATGTAAGAATAGTGTTTAGAAATAGGGAGAACGTGTGTAAAAAAAAAAAAAGGTGGGGGGCGGGTCTAAAGGTTTCAAACTAGGCGTAATACTATATTTGAACGTTTGCTAAAACGAATGCCTGTTGGCGTGTTCGTCTTTTAATCTGAAAGTTAAGTTAAATAGATCTCGTTTTAACTTTACAACGATATATCACTTTCATTTTTCTGTAAGTGTATAAGTCTATATCGTAGCACGGTGGGGATACAATAACCAATGCTTCCTGTCCTTCACTCCAGAACCCCGCAGCCGTTCTCCCTGCTGGACGAGGTGCTTCACCGCCTGGCCATCCCGCGCGACAAGCTCTCTGCGCTCTACGCCTGGAAGCGCAGCTCCGTGACCCTGTCCAGTGAACGAGTGCGCGAGGTGGCCTCGTGTTGCTGTAGCAACGTGAGCATCCGCCTGCCCCAGTCGGGCGACGTGACGCTCCTGCCGCTAGCCACGCTGCGAGAGATCGAGGCCGCGCTGCGGAAACAAGGCAGCAGTGCGTGGCTCGTTGGATCAGCCGGAGCCCTGGGCACTGTGGGGGGAAGGTCAGGGTCATCGGCTCTGACGGCGGCTGGTGCTGGTGGCGCTAGTGGTGCGTATGGAAGGCCTGCGTCTGCTTTTTCAGGGGGAGTGATGAAAATCAAGAAGGAACCTGTGGATTTTTTTGGTTCTTCGCTGTCATCGTCGTCATCAAGTTCTTCGATGTTGACATCTTCTTCCTCACAGCCAGCGTCGTTCCCGTACTCGCCATCTTTAGTGGCTGGTAAGGCTAACCTAGGTGGGGGAGGATATCGGCAATACAACTTCAGCAGCAACAGCAGCAGCATTAGTGGTGGCAGTCATAGCAGTCACAATAGCCATAGCAACAATAACACCAGCAGCATTAGTGGTGCTAGCCACAACAACAACAGCAGCAGCAGTGGTAGTAGTGGAAATTTGGGCGTGGTGGCATCAAGCCCATCCCCGTCAGGCAAGCCTGAGAGTGTGAGGAGATCAGACACGCTGTCTCGGGTGCCGATACTCACCAAGCTTGAGCAGCAGGCCGGCCACCAGCTCTTCTCATCCTCCTCCTCTGACCTTTTGACCTCGTCCACACCCATGTCCAGCAGCTTCCGATCAAAGCAAGTCCTTCAACCAGCGCGCGACTTGTTCCACCCTGCCAGCACTGGTAGTGCGACACCAAAATCCACCAATGCAGCATTCAAGGCAAAGACCTCTCCATCACCATTTTCTCTTGCGTCTGCAACATCTTTAACGACAGCAACAACAACACCCATAACAGGAACAGCAACATCAAGCACCTCTGGACTTGGTGGAGCATCCTCGACATCGTTTTTCTCAAAGCACAACAAACTCAAGACTTCGCTGACATCCTTCCCTTTTTCATCATCTTCCACGGTATTTTCTTCCTCCCTGAGTGGTCTGAACCAGGCACGTCCTGGAGGGTATCCGAGCGCACCGTCTGCAGCTCCGCCACCCTCCTCGTGGGCTGCTCAGCCTCACTCATCATCATCATCATCGTCTTCATCATTATCCTTCGCTATGTCAGCATCATCAGCACCAACATCAGAGCAACAAAGACAGCAGTCCCACCACGGTCACCAAGGCCCGAAGAAGTCTGACCATCAGCGCAGTAGTCATCACCACCACCATCAACAACAACAACAACAACAGCAAGGCTCGCACAATGTCAAGCAGCAGCAGCATCAACAACAACAGCAACAACAGCAGCAGCGGTCCACCCCAACCAGTCACACGTCCAGCTCGTCATACAAGGGGGCACAGTCCTCTTCCTTTTCCTCCAAGGAGGGTCGAAACAGCACCAGTGGCGGAGGCCCGTCTCAGCGTAAGGGCAAGAAGGAAGACCCCGAGGGGACCTGGCTAAACACACCGATGTTTTCAGACGATAGCTCAAGCAGCCCTTTCCATACCAGCATAGACTTTGACTCGGAGAATTCCAATTAGCTTTGTTGTGTGATAATTTTTTTTAATTTTTTTTTTACAAAACTTGGATTATAAGACATTGGAACACAACACAGTCATGTATGAAGTATAGATGCGGACTTGGAGAATTCCAATAAGCTCTGTTCCGTGGATAAAAATACAAATTGTATAATAAGACACAGGAACATAATACATGTATCCAGTATTGACTTCAATGTGGAATATTTGGATAAGCACAGATCTGGAAATTCCATATCATGGAATAATAAGACAAAAATACACAAACTGTTGATTACAACACACCTGAACATAATAAGCAGTATAAACATCAGCTCTGAGAATTCTGATTAGCTGTGGATCATGGATCCAGCAAGTGGATTAAAGTATGAAAACAGTATAAGACACCAGAACATAATATTATTAACCAGTACAGACAATATGATTTAAAGATCCCGGATGAGCTTTGTCTCGCAGATCTGACAACATTACTGGATGGAAAAAAAATAAGTGAATTAAGAGACGCCTGAACGTGTAACCATGTGAAACTCGCCCAACACAAGGATTTTATCTGCACTGATCGGAGACTCGGATTAACTTCAAACTCTCAAGCTCTGTTCTCGTTGCCTTTCTTTTTTGTGGCTGATTTTACTATCTTGGTTTATTCAAGTGTCATTTTATTCATAATTAGATATCCATCGGATAGACATAGAGCTTTTGCCAAGGTAATGTTGGTTTATATTAGTATATAAAAAAAAATCTATGGTTCAGTTTTCTCCATTTTAAAACCATTAGCATGAAGTAAAGCAATGATGAGGCTTAGCTAGTTGGATCCAGTAAGGTGTTGGCCAGCCAGCAGCCACCTTCCCCTGCACACATGGATTACTAGATATATATAAAAAAAAGGATTTGCAGCCTCTGTCGCATGAATTTTTTTCTACAGCTGTAGAGGAAAGGATTGACGTGGGCAAACTGAAAGTAGATTGCCGATCACATATCGGTGTGGTTCTATGTTTGAGCCTCACGGGTGACGTAATTATGTGGTGGCGGTGAAGGTTGGCTTATATTATGATCATCTTTCTTATCATGCTTTGTGTCTATTGTATATACGCCCCATGCTATGTTGGTGTTTTAGAGCAATCTATTTTAGTGTAAAGTGTATGAATATGTACATACTACAGGATATGTTGATATTGTTAGAAATGTACATGTATTCATGTATCCAATGTAATATATATATATTATCAGTTGACTTTATGGTTGTAAAGGTTTGCTTCATTTTGATGGTTTGTAAGTCAGTTAGTCAGTTTGAACTGTCTTCGAATGGTAACATTATGTGTACCGATCTATGAGTATATTACATATGCATGTAAAAATATAAATGTCCCATTGAAATATTGCTTACAGCAAAAAGAATACAAACAGTTGTAACGCAACTCTGAGATGTTTTATGTAGATCTATGGGATGAGCTTTTGTTAATACTAAGAGCTGAAGAGATGCTCTGTTGTTGTTTTTTTAAAGGAACCTTCTTAATATCTCAACAACAAATGTTCAAAGATTCTCCTTTAGGGAGGTAGGGAGGAGGGCCACATTTACTTCATGCTGTGGGGAGGGGGGTTCCATGTTGTATAGGTAAAAGGCACTTGTTGATGTATGGAACGCTTGTGACAAAATGTTGAAACAAGTCACCTTTGTTGTGCAAACTAGGAGAGAAAATCCTAGAACAAGCTTTCTGTGCCAGATTTTGCTCCATGCTTCCAACCCTGTGTGTTGTATAAATTCAACATTTTGATGGTGGTGAGAATATATTTCCTCTTTGTTTGATCATCCTGTGAATCATATCGGCTAAATGGATAGACCTCTACACAAAAATATGTTTGTAGATTTATGCTTGTGGCGAGGGCATTTTTTTGTTTGTTTACCTGTCTAGATGCTTATGTACATGCACCAGGGCTCTACAAGTGCTTTGGTTTCTGTTATGAATTCAGCCTACAAAATGTGAAACTAGTGGGTGTTTGTGGTCATGTAGTGTTTTATGGAAAATTTCTGAAGCTTATTTTGTCTCTCAAAAAAATAATGTTTGAGTTCGGGAAGCCACACAGGAGCGGAAGAGAAGTTCAAAAGAACACCTAAACAGTTTAATTGGCTCTTTTTTTTTCCTAAAAATCATTAGAACCTAGATCTGGTGATTAATATTTAGAATCAAAATTATAGCCGATTAAAAAAACAAAAAAATCTACTCAGGAAAAAATCTTAACTCTAAAGCTCTCACTGGAAAATGTGGCACAAATTAATATGCAAGTCAGTTGTGAAAAGAAAAGAGAAGACTTCGATCTTCACTCTCTTGTCTGATGCCTGATCACAAACTACAAATTAATTGTTTTCATCTTCCCTTTATCCAAAACTGAGCAGAGGCACAACTTATGTTCTTAAATCTCCCTTGCTCCCTAATGGAGCAGACATGATTGGGAAAGTCAAACTTTTTCATTGGTTGGTAATTTTACTGTAGAAATTAATGAAGTATCGATTCCTAAGTGAATAAGAGAAGGTTAACTATGACACGATGACATCTCAAGGTCGATTGCTTTGGTATGTGATACAGATGTGAAAATTTGCCCACCCCTTTTCTCTCTGGAAGCAGCAGATCCAATACTTTAAAAAAGCGAGCGAATAGTATCAGCATTAGTTTAGGGTGCTTGAATTCCGTAGCTTTTATTGAGTGACCAAGAAATTAATGTATGGATATATATATATCCTCGTTTAGTGAATCAATTTAAAATGTTATCCTGTTATTGGCAGCCTGCACTGTATTAAATCTTCCCTCATAATTTGGTATCTAGGGCAGTGACCAAACATTAAATATAGGCATAAACAATGATTCAGCATTATTAGTCTAATTATTGTAGTAGTTTGGTATGTAGCTGATGCTTCCCAAACATTTTTGAAACCCTCGTGATTCAATCATCAATTGTGTGATTTCAGGATTTTGTCTGAGTTATAATAACATGTGATTTTTGTCTTTCTTCTTTTTTAAAGATTTAACAAGACTTGTTTATTATATCATTACAGGTAGAAGTTTTCTTAGTAGCAGTGTGATGAGTTAGCTGGGTGTGATATTATTCCAACGCAACTGTGTTGACATTTGGATTTGCATTTACTAGTTTACCCGGACCACTTGTGATACTTGCTGTGTGTTATCAGACTCTGTTAGAAACAAACAGATCTGAAATATTTCACGCCATTATTGATAATGTCATTTACATGCTTTTATTTTGTAGTGTTTGTAAATATACATGTACAGGTTGAAAAACTACTTGATGCTCGTGACTTGTATCCCAGCACCAGATATCAAGACATGCTGAGATGTGTGAAGGCTGGTGGAAAAAGGGAAAGGAACCTCACATGCTTTGAGAAGTATTATATGGTTACACCTCTACAATTAGACTGTCGATCCAAGATGTTATCCTCATGTGTACTATTATTAGCGTTGCATTCTTTATTTGTTCTCGGTTAATAATAATTTTAAAAAAAAACAACATGAACTGACAGTCGTGATATCCCAGGACTAGAAGACAAGCCAAGTGTGGGCCTCACTCCGTACAACCTTCTCTGGGGTCCATAGAGCTTATGAAACCTGTACGGCCATCTTGGACTTACACAGTTGATCCTTGTCTTGGGCTGACAAAATGTGGAGCACATAACTCTGTTACTGTGAAAAGATTAAGTGGCCGTAGATAACAACGGCTGTGTTTTGTGTTTGAAAGTTTTTCCAAATTCCGCAGATTTTGTTGCTTTTTATTATTCTTGATGCTTCTTGTTTCAAAGTTTATCATTACTGGGTTTTTTTAATGTATTGATAAAAATAGTTTAGTATATAGCACATTAGTTTTGAACCATGGCATTAATAGAATTTTCCTACCATTCAAAGTGTTATCTCATGTTAATAGATGTATGTATATATATACACACTTTTCATGCATTTTCAATAGATTTTATAACTGTATACATACTGCATATATCGCTTTGAAAGTGTTGCATAAATTTTTGCTCCTTTTATTTTAGACCTTTGAGATCTTGATTCAGAAAAATCATGCCCTGTTATGAATACGAGCACAAGCTGTATGTCCATGCCATCAGATCAATTCATTAACTATATGATTACAGTGATTTTTGCTCTTTGTTCATGTCCTTTGAGTATTGTAATATCATGGTACTATCTGCATCTTTGTCACTATTCTTCATTGATACGTGTAGTTCGGTCTACAGTTTCAAAATTGTATAAAATACATAAACAAATCATGAAAAATTTTGGCTTTCTGTACATGTATTTGTTCTTGGTGTTGAGGATTTGTCATATTTCTGCCTATAAGTAAATATCTTAAGTTCATTAATTGAAAATGGGTTTATGATTTGAGAGTTTGACTTGTGTGATCCGCGGATTGGTTTCAGTGCTTTGACTTTTAGATTTTAAAATCTCTTACTCCATGACACTAGAAGTTTTGTTGTCTTAATCTTGTTAGAAAATGTGCTATTACTTGTAATACTTTTTTAAAAAGATTTTTTCTATGGTTGACAGATTTCTCTCTTTGTCATAAATCTTTTTTATAGGCTTTCAAAGGTTTTGTAATTGTCAATACGGTTGACATGTATATTCATTGGCTCTAATGAAGATGTGATACCTAAGATTTGATGTCAGTTTTGCCTAGAGGGTGACAGTTTAATTAAGTTAGCAAATTCAGGTTGGGTCAATCTTTTTGGATTCTAAGGTACACATAGTAAGTGAGAAAGAAAGAAAGACATAGATTTAGAGGGATGTAGGGAAGAGAAAGAGTGAGATATGTAGCTAGAGACAGAGCTTCACCTCTGTAGTACAACACAATACTGCATTGGAAACAGAGGTACCAGCTCACTGTAAGTGTAAGGGTAACTTAAATCGTGGATGAAACAAACCTTTTTTTTTTTTTATTGATTGTGACTCTTAAGATTTCCTGTTGTACTTTTTGATGTAACTAATGTCCCCTTCCATCATCAGCTTGTCCCCCTCTCCCCCCACTCAGTCCGTAGCTTTAGTGATCGGTCCTAGTCACTGAATTCTATACCAGCAGAACTGGATTCTGGAGTTATGAGACCTATCTCCAATGAAGCTTATTAGCTGCTGATGATAGACATAAAGAAACCAATGGGCCCAAAGAAGGTTGATAGACTTGTTGACAGTTCTGCTGGTATAGAAGTAGACGGTCCTACTATCCATTTTTTTGGCTTCTATGTGTTTCTAGAGATCTTTTGCTTCCATCTTAGTAACATAGTTGTAGTTTCTAGCTTCACTTGTGTTGAGTTTTTACATGCTTTATGTTTAACGGTGATCCTTATGTCCATTATACTGTGCTATTTTGGGATTTTTAGTTTTGTTCTTTTTTCCCCACACCTCCACTTCAAATTTCCTACTTACAAAATCTCTTGTGTGCTTTGATACGTTGAGAAACATTTCTAATTCTAGCTTATCATATAGAAGTTTGTGAATACTAGTGTCTGTATGCACCAAGTTTCGTCAGCTAATAATGAAGACCCTGTATTTGGATATTGTTTTGACACACACACACGCATTTAATTATTTCCTCTTAACATATAAAGCAGCATATACAAGCTAAGTAAAATCTTAAATACGTTAACATTTTGCATGGTATTATTCTTATCATTGGAATGGAGAAACTAGAACCAAATCCAAAGTTTAATTGTTTTTTTTTTTATCATTTAATCGGTAAAACTAAAACTATTGAAAGAGCCAACCTCAGATCTCTATCCTGCAAAGGCAGAGAACTATGGCTCCACATTTTTTCTTAGGTAGATGCGTGCAGCAAAAAAAAAAAAAATTGAATTGACATAATCAAATGTATAGGATCAGAGAAAAAATTGTGTGAAGCTTGAATGACAACTATTGGATGTTTCACTCAGCTAAGGAGGTGAGCATACAGCGAGTCCAAATTCTTTTTTTGCTGCAAATTATTTTTAGAAGTTGTGTGTAACTCGCAGCATTCATAGATTTCATTTAAATTAAAATAACTTTTTTTTTTATGTGAGCTGTCCACCAAAATAGCACCGGTTTCTTTCCCTCCCTATTTCTTCTCAGGTGTCAACCAAGATTGTGAACACAACATTCCTTAACAGTTTTAAATTTGGGTTGTCTGAGGTTGTTGTTTTTTTATTATTTGTTTTTGGATTATTTTGATAAATTAAAAACAAGAAGGTTGGGTTGTTGATTCTGCAACCACCTTGTAAGATAAGCAGATGATGGATGTTTCAAATTATGTTCTTGTCTTTTAATCTGTAAATGTAGGATACAGCACTAGTCTTACCTATCAGATAAAAAATATGTACAATATCAGATGTGTAAACATTTCTATTAAGAAAAAAATTAATCTAATTGTGTTAGCTAACATTTTGGTTTTCCTCTTTTTACTTTACTCAAGCCAGACATGTTAGGCTCTTGTTACATTGTTGTAAAGGGGCATTGGTTAAAGATATATAATGTAATTATTACATATACATTGGTTTTTGTTTTATGAATAACGGTTATAATATTTTGTTTTAAAACTTCACATGCTTTTAATTAATGAGTCTGTCTTTATTAAATGTGTCATCTTTTCATAAGGATGTCAGATGTTTTTCCTAAATTCCCTTTACAAAGAAAATAGAGAGCAGAAGTAGTGTGTAATTTTTTTAAAGGAAAATCTGATACATCTATCCTAAATTATGTGATAAACATAGGAGTTAGGACACATGATAAATAATCCAGAGGTAATGAAATTAAAAAATGGATATAACTTGGACAGCTTATGAGACCTTCTATAGTGGATACTTTAGAATAATAATAATTTTATTTTAGACCTTTCAGATCTTGATTCAGAAAAATCATGCCCTGTTATGAATACAAGCACAAGCTGTACGTCCATGCCATCAGATCAATTGAATAACTATATGATTACAGTGATTTTTGCTCTTTGTTCATGTCCTTTGATTATTGTAATATCATGGTACTATCTGCATCTTTGTCACTATTCTTCATTGATACATGTAGTTCGGTCTACAGTTTCGAAATTGTATAAAATACATAAACAAATCATGAAAATTTTTGGCTTTCTGTATATGTATTTGTTCTTGGTGTTGAGGATTTGTCATATTTCTGCCTATAAGTAAATGTCTAAGTTCATTCATTGAAAATGGGTTTATGATTTGAGAGTTTGACTTGTGTGATCCGCGGATTGGTTTCAGTGCTTTGACTTTTAGCTTTTAAAATCTCTTACTCCATGACACTAGAAGTTTTGTTGTCTTAATCTTGTTAGAAAATGTGTTATTACTTGTAATACTTTTTTGAAAAGATTTTTTCTATGGTTGACAGATTTCTCTCTTTGTCATAAATCTTTTTTATAGGCTTTCAAAGGTTTTGTAATTGTCAATATGATTGACATGTATATTCATTGGCTCTAATGCAGGTGTGATACTTAAGATTTGATGTCAGTTTTGCCTAGAGGGTGAAAGTTTAAGTAACTTAGCAAATTCAGGTTGGGTCAATCTTTTTGGATTCTAAGGTACACATAGTAAGTGAGAAAGAAAGAAAGACATAGATTTAGAGGGATGTAGGGAAGAGAAAGAGTGAGATATGTAGCTAGAGACAGAGCTTCACCTCTGTAGTACAACACAATACTGCATTGGAAACAGAAGTACCAGCTCACTGTAAGTGTAAGGGTAACTTAAATCATGGATGAAGCAACCCTTTTTTTTTGTATTGATTGTGACTCTTAAGATTTCCTGTTGTACTTTTTGATGTAACTAATGTCCCCTTCCATCATCAGCTTCTCCCCCCACTCAGTCCGTAGCTTTAGTGATCGGTTCTAGTAACTGAGTTCTATACCAGCAGAACTGGATTCTGGAGTTATGAGACCTATCTCCAATGAAGCTTATTAGCTGCTGATGATAGACATAAAGAAACCAATGGGCCCAAAGAAGGTTGATAGACTTGTTGACAGTTCTGCTGGTATAGAAGTAGACGGTCCTACTATCCATTTTTTTGGCTTCTATGTGTTTCTAGAGATCTTTTGCGTCCATCTTAGTAACATAGTTGTAGTTTCTAGCTTCACTTGTGTTGAGTTTTTACATGCTTTATGTTTAACGGTGATCCTTATGTCCATTATACTGTGCTATTTTGGGATTTTTAGTTTTGTTCTTTTTTCCCCACACCTCCACTTCAAATTTCCTACTTACAAAATATCTTGTGTGCTTTGATACGTTTCTAATTCTAGCTTATCATGTAGAAGTTTGTGAATACTAGTGTCTGTATGCACCAAGTTTCGTCAGCTAATAATGAAGACCCTGGCTATGTCTCCAAATTTTTTCTTAGGTAGATGCGTGTAGCAAAAAAAAAAAATTTGAATTCACATATTCAAATGTACAGCGAGTCAAAATTATTTTTTTGCTACAAATTATTTTTAGAAGTTGTGTGTAACTTGCAGCATTCATAGATTTCAATTGAATTAAAATAACTTTTTTTCATGCGAGCTGTCCCCCAAAATAGCACCGGTTTCTTTCCCTCCCTATTTCTTCTCAGGTGTCAACCAAGATTGTGAACACAACATTCCTTAACAGTTTAAAATTTGAGTTGTCTGAGGTTGTTTTTTTTTTTTTAATTATTTGTTTTTGGCATATTTTGATAAATTAAAAACAAGAAGGTTGGGTTGTTCATTGTGCAACCACCTTGTAAAGATAAGAAGATAAGAAATGTTTTAACTTCTGTTCTTGTCTCTTAATTTGTAAATGTAGGCTACAGCACTGGTCTTACCTATCAGATAAAAAATGTGTACAATATCAGTCAAAGGTATTGTTGTGTAAACATTTGTATTGAGGAAAAAATAATCTAATTGTGTTAGCTAACATTTTGTTTTTGATCGTTTTTAATTTACTGAAGCCAGACATGTTAGGCTCTTGTTACACTGTTGTAAAGGGGCATTGGTTTGATACATAACATAATTATTACATATACTTTGGTTTTTGTTTTATGAATAATGGTTATGATATTAATTTTGTTTTAAAACTTCACATGCTTTTAATTAATGAGTCTGTCTTTATTAAATGTGTCATCTTTTCATAAGGAGTCAGATTTATTTCCTAAATTCCCTTTACAAAGAAAATATAGAGCAGAAGTAGGGTGTAATTTTTTTTAAAGGAAAATTTTCTACATCTATCCTAATTTATGTGGTAAACATAGGACACATGATAAATAATCCAGAGTTTATAAAACTAAACAATGGAAATAACTTGGACAGCTCATGAGACCTTCTATAGTGGATACTGTAGAATAATAATAATAATAATAATAATAATAATAATAATAATAATAATAATAATAATAATAATAATAATAATAATAATAATAATTATAATAACAATTCAGTGCCTCTTAGTCCAAAGTTGATTTAAAAACATCAAAGTAATAGGAAGCGTACTTTTTCTCTAAGTTACGACCAATGTTAAAATGTCTCCTCACAGGATCTAGTGTAGGGGTGCTCAGTAATTTGATCTTTTGGTATGTGAACCCACAGTGATATCTCTAAAGCTTGTTTGTTGTTTTCTTTTGTTTATTATATGAGATTAAATATATACATTTTTTTCTCTGTATTTTAAGTTTTATGGTAGCCAGTAAAGCCAGAGGATTGTGTACTGGGTAGTGCGCTGTACAGATATACGTGCTGTACATAAGCCAGGAGTGAAGTAGCTGGTCTACTCTTACATTTTACTTTATGAATCTTTGAATGTGGAATACGTTACAAGATGCCCTATAGCACATCATTTCACCTCTGTTGTAATATGGACTAACTGATTTCTAAAATACAAGAATTATAAACCTTCAGTATTTTCCAAAGGAGACAGGCCATTTTACAAATAACGTGACGGTATACATAATTGTATAGTTTGCCCCCCTCTCTGCCCTTTGCATACAGTGTCTTTTTTTTCGTTGGCTCTGTAAGTTGTCCCCACTCCCACGGTTATTTTGTGTTTCTGTTTGTACTCCTCTCATCCAATCCAGCTTGTATGCCAGCTGCTTCTTACTGGAATGTCAGTCGCAATTATTTTGCCATTGTTTTGTGGACATAAAAAAAAATTAAACATGGAATAGTAAAACAAAAGTAACAGTTACTGCTTTTTATTATAGAGTTTTATTGTATGTCATTGTTGACTGAATCAATGTATTGTAATAAAAGAAATAATACACAGAAAAGCAATACTACATGAAGAAAAAAAAAAAAGATAATAATAAAAAAAAGAAGAAGAAGAAGAAGAAGAAGAAATCAATGATGCAATCAATAATTATAACAAAAAAAAATCAAAATGAAAACATACTTTGTAAACTAATAATTAACGATCTGTCGAACAGTACATAAAAATAAACCCTAGAAACAAATACATTTTTAAGAAATATGACAAACAAATAGAATTAACCAAAATCTACTATGAGGTTATGATTTTGGGTGGATTAATTTCAAATAAAGCTTCAATAAACAGTTTCCTGGTCGAACATAAATGGCCATGGATCCCAAGAATAACAAATTTAATGTGCTGGGACACACAAGACAAACAGCATGTAAAACTACTGTCTTAGTATGTCACATCATACTAAGACAAACCCAACATTTGCAGAACACACTACTAACAAAAACGTGTTGCCTGATACCTCTCAAATAGGAGCTGAAGACTGTATCATTTGAGTCTGCTTGCCTTCTACCAGTACCACTACACTTTTAGTTCCTGTCCGCAATAATAATTGGCCATGGCCATCTTTCTATCCACAGGCCAGTCAAAGGGGAATAACAAGTTAATATTTTACAAATCCATTAGTCCAACACAGTCGAAGACCTTTTCCACGTTTTTCCCCTCATGAACATAGAATTAGAAAATTCCCGTCGACCCACTTATATCCAATACGGCCCTATCAAGAGAGAGAGATAGAGAGCGTTAGTCGGAAGCCTCACACTTTTGTCGTGTTTGCTGAAGACGAACCTCGCTTTCCAACTAGGACTATTTGCATAAACTACTTTCTGTTTCTTCTTCTGTGCAGAAGGATATTTATCTGCAATATTATTGTGATTGTGATCTGTGGATCTTAGTTGTTTTTATAATCTAAATCATTATTTGCAATTGTACTTGTGCATAAAACTAGTAACTAGATTGTTCAACATTGTTTTTCACTTGACTAAAGGCCTATAGGTTTCAAGGGCTCTGTAAGGACCATATGCCTACTTCCCTTTGGGATAGGTAGAGCGAGTGTAGTGTTGCCCAGTATCTCGCTTAGGACAGGGGCTGGGCCACTACCTAATGCACACATCACACAAATAACAAAAGCGTCACATTTATTTACCTCCAATATCTTTTTATAAAAGTTGGAACTTCTTGGACTTAAATTTTCACCCTCGGAGACCAAAGATAAGCTGTACAACAAATACAGGGTGCCAAGCAATTGTCGCCGCCTTGCGACCATCTCAGGCAACACCGAAATTTTGTTATGTGTGGGCAAACAATTGCACAGTAATGACAGTGCTCTTCAAAACATACAGAAAAATCTGTTAGAAGGATTATCAGCGGTCACCTATTTTATTGGCCACATAACTCAAATGTCAAGCAGCGCTGTCCAATGCCGAAATTTCACAACCCTTTATACCACAGCCACCGATTCAATAGCTTTGCTAGCGAATACCTCACATGAGATTTTTAGTTAGATGATGACAGCTGTCTCGCCTATGAATAGTGAGGCTTCTGGCTAGCACGCTCTCTCGATTATGTCCTTCAAATATTGTGGGTTGACAGAATTACAATCAGATTTCACCTTACAGGTAAAGATCATTTAATTTCTAGATCAAAGGCAAAAAATCAATCAATTTGATAAGTTCAATAAATAAATAAATAAATATATATATTTCTGCATTATTTAAACAAAGTTCTATATACAAATTTACATTATACTCTTTAAGTTAACTAATGATATAAGGCAAAACAATTATGAGTAACTACTGCGGAAAAGCACAAATTGTTGGGATTTTTCATTTTTCAGACTAAAAATCGAGATGTGCTTGGAAATTCCTTAATACTACACCATGCCTGTCATTTCATCCAGTGAGCTGTTTATTAATTTGTTAAAGAATAAAGACTGAATATAGAAAAAATTTGCACCTGAATAATCCTTTGTATTCCGATATCTAGCTGCACTAGCATCACAAAGAGCCACAGTGGGCAATCTGTCTAACTCAATCCAACCTGAAACATTAAGTCCGCTATCCTCATACTTCATAGCCAGCTTTGTGAGCCTCATTAGTAGAGACCCGTCACGAGTCGCAGTGGTCAACCCGCCCCACCTGATCCGCTTCAACAGCGCCTGGCGGTAGCACCTCGCGTAGCGGCAGCGAGGAGAAGTGGAGCCTCAGGTGGTCCAGTCCTCGCTTGGTCGCCTCGTGCTGCTGCTTCTCCTTCTGGAGCTCCAGGGTCAAGTCCTTGACAACGTCCTGCAGGTCGTTGACCTCAATCTCATAGCGTGTCTGGATGTCGCGCTCCACCAGCTTCTGGTTGTGTTCAGAATTCCGCCGAAACTCTGCCAGGTCGCACTGGAGTTTCTGGTGGTCTAAGCGTTCGCTGTCTAGCGCGATCCTTGCTGCCTTTGTTTCCTCCATGGCTTGCAACTGGTGACAATAGGTAACGTTGAAATATAAAGACAAAAAAAAACTAATACTGCTATTGTGGTAAAATATAGGTACTATTTTTTTTATAACAGTTAGTTATCCACATAATAAGATAAAATAAATCAATCCTTTATAAATCCCTTGAGGGAAAATTAAAAATTTATATGCCCAAGAACACTTGTAAAATTTACACTGAAAAAAAAAATAGGAATAAGAAAGTAAAAATTGTTGCATATGAATATTACAGAAACACAGAAGTATTAAAAATGTTCATAATTTTATGGTATGGTGTATATCACAATAGGAAATAGGGATAAATAACCACAATTCAGAATACAAGTTCAAATCAACATAAAAATTTGTGTAAGGATGATTTTAAGGTTTACACATAGGAAAGTTCATTATTGACTTATTCTGCCATATAACTAGATCTATGCACCCTCACCTTCAGAGCATCTATCTCATGCCACATGTCTGTGAGAGCCGCGACCTTGACCTCCATCACGGCTACCTGCTGCTGTAGACTGTCCCTGTGGATGACCAGTCTTTGGTTTGACTTGACCGCCTCGGCCAGTCTCGAAGCCAGGATGTCCACTTGCCCTCGCTGCGCCGTGAGCTCTGTCTCAAGACTGCGGCTGTGCTTCTTGCTCTCCCTTAGTTCGGCCTCGAGTCGACTTATCTCCCCTGCAAATACAAAAAAAAGTCTTCGATTAGAGAAAGAGAAGCTGACTAATCTCAATTTTTCATTATGTATGGATTTTCAGTAAAAACACATTCATGATTGTATGTGAAGAGTTATGTGCTATACAGGCAAAAGTCTGTGATATTGGATTTGAGCAAGGGCCCTTCAAAATGAGAAAATTCTATATATCGACTTCATTCGTTTTCTAATGTAAGTGACTATCTCAGGTTCAACAAATGATAGAGTTATAATTTTGAGTCATCTAAATGTGTATGTTTTTTTTTACCCATTAAAATGAATCAAAAAGTAAAATTCATCTTGGTTGCCTCACACAATAATAGTATGACATGACAACAGTGGAAACCTCATAATTCGAAATGCAGATAGTACTTTTTAATGCATATTTGTGGTGTCAGCTTCGAATTAAGAGAACCAAATCAAATAAACTTCGAGAAGTTTGAATTATAAGACTTCCATTTTGTCCTTGTAACCATATGGCCTGAATAACTAAAAAATATCAGTAAAAAAAATATTGATCTGTTGACATCACATTCTACTAGATTAAAATCTCCTAAGGTCAATATAGGTCCCCAGAGCAGGATACCTGCGACTTTGTTGTGAATACTGCATTAGTGTGCTCTTACCAGGCAGCTGCACAAATCAGTCTTGGAGGAAAAGCCTAAAAACTCATGTATAAAAGTCAACCTATGTGCCCTTTAATTTGACTTAATTGAGAATTTGAGAAAGATGGTTTGAACTGGAAGAGAAGGAAATACGTCGAGTTACTTGGAATGTTCAACCAACAATGGGACACACTTAACTTACTTTACTTTTTTACTTCTTTTAAACAATGAAGTTCTGCTTTATCATTAGTTATGATACAGTTTACTTCTGTGGCCTAAACTCACAGTAAAAAAAAATAAATAAAAAATTGATTGATAGAACATATCAGAATCTATTACAGTGGAATTGGACTTTGATAAACCCTGTTTAGTAATAAAATATGGTTTTAAGTAAAGTATTTCACAGGCACCATTTCCTTTTATATTTAACTTTATAGTCATTCATTATCATAAACCTGAGATAAAAAAATTTTTTTTAGGTAACCCCTTATAGGTAAAGCTTGAGTGGATGTCATCGCACATGTTTTTTTTTTATCTGAGAGAAGAAAGAGGCAAAGGTTTTAACATACCCTTGGCTGATTTGTAAACCTTCCGTAACGTTTCAAGCTCCTCAGTATCCCAGATGCTCGATTTCCTTGGATCTAGTTTCTTGTCCTCATCTTTTTCTGTTGCAAGAAAAACAAACAACCAAGAGGGGAAAAATCGTTAAGTCTTGGATTGCAAGTTTTATTTTTTCTGTCATAAGAGGGGCAAGACTGCATAATCACTTTGTATCTTTTGTGGTATTTTATGTTTAATTAAATTTATTTTTTAAAATTTTAATGTGATTGAAATCATTATGATAATTATCTATTTCTTACGTCTCTTCTCCTCAAGTTCCTCCTGTTTCAGCCTCTCTGACTCAACGATCCTTTGATGCACCCTCTCAAACACTTCTCTGACTGCTTGCGGATCGAGGATCGAGGCCCGTTTTATGTGAGGCTTGTCCAATCCGCTTCCTTGCTTGCCTGCTGCAATGATTGCATCAAAATCAAAGATTGGAGCAAACAGATCCTTCACCCAGTCTCCAGGACCCGAACTTTTCTGATCACCATTCTCCTTGTTTAACATCATCTGCTCCACAACTCTTTTCTCCATCACTGGAATTTATAGAGAATTATAATATTAATTTGCCATGAGAACCTAAGATGAGTATGAAATGAATAACTAAGATAGTTTTGCTTTTTCTAATCAGGGAAGAATATTTTAATTTAAAAATAATGTGTTAAACCATAAAGCTTTAACTGATTACTGTGGCAAATGAAAATCTTTGAACAAATGTTAACATGATTATATATAACGTTTACAAGGGGTGCGACTCGCCATTTTGTTGGTTTATGTAGTTTATTCATTAATAAGTTTCTCTCTATCTCTCACTCCATCCACGCAATAGACGATAGAAATCAGCGTGCATTTTAAATTTAATCAGGGAAACTTTGTCTGTATCATTCAGTTTCTCTGGTCGCTTTTTCCTTTTGATTATAGAGAAAACCTAGGGAAACATAGAATTTCCTTAGTTGTTGATCGGTACTGGTAGACTCGGGGCCGTGGGCCCCAGACCGTATGAGTGCTGTTTCCCCAGTTCCTTGAGTTTCTGGGGAACTCTTGGAAAGTCCAGGGATACTGAGAGTTCTGAATCTTTCTTTTCATCCGTGAACATTTGCCGCTCAATATTACTATTAAAGTAGTGTCTTTCTGGGCACTCAATCAGTACCTCAGAGTGACTATCTGTGTGTCCGAGCTGCAGTTTTCTGTCTCTCTTTATCACTGTGAGTCGTCAGATTACTGTTTCAGTGTGGATTTTCTAAGTTTATTTCCAATTGGAGTTATTTTTAACTTCAAGTTGTTTAAATATTCGAAGAGTATTGTGTCACTTTGGGGTAATTTGGTTCTTCATTAATTAGGCTATAACTTTCTTTTTGAACTACTCTCTTCGCCTCTATGTATAGTTTGACTATTTTGACCTTCACGGTCTTGCTCACAGATTCAAAATCCCCACAATCGTTAGAATCTACACACAACTCTCCAGTTACAGCTGATATATTTTTAGACATTCAAATTTAATGTGTTTTCTATATCAACGTTCCATCATATTTTTGTTTCAAAGCATAGGCCTATCAAGCCATAAACATTTACTAGAAAAAAAAAGCTGGTCTATAGACTTGCCAAACATGGGCCTATAGATGCAAGAACTGCCACTAATAAACCAACTTAAGGAATAGCCAGAACAAATAGAGAAGTAAACTCCAGAGCACAATAAAATTAAGTGACCCTATACACTGTGATAATGGGAAAATATGTTTCACCCCTTGCTGTGATGATATGATAGAGATGTCAACTTCAATTGTCAAAATATAAGTGTTATTTAACATTAATTTACAATTACTATTACATCTGGTTTTATAATTTCAATGACAAGTATTAGATCTAGATCTATACTAGAAACAAGTTAGGGGAAAAATACTTGCCTTTCCTAGAACTGGGAATATGATCTAGGTCTTGGCCCACAAACAAAATCTAGATCTAGATTATTATCTCATAACACCTTTATTCACAGAAATCTCATTTTGCCATAATCCCCCATATCTAGATCTAGATTTATCTTAAACATCTAAGGCATCCAATCCTCTTGAGATCTAGATCTAGATGTAGATCTAAATTCTAATCTAGATTAGAATCTATTTATATCATAATTCTAAATGTCTGAATTCTATTAGACTTGATTTAATGACTTATTACAAATGAGAAATTTTAGTTATCTTTATGTCAGATCTAAATTTGAATGTACTCGGATTCCAATCTAATTTTAAGTCCGAGACACTAAATTTTAACGTTACTACTGTAAACAACTACGCCATTATTCCTAGCCAACTTTTTTGTGGCACGGCAATTTAAAAAAATGTTGTTTAGTTGAACACGGAAGATAAATTTTAACTAAAAACTATTATCTGCACATTTCATTTTTAACATAATAAACAATTTTTTACATTGATTGATTTCTTGTTTAAGCTAATTAGCTCGAATAGTATTAAAGTTTAAGATTGATATTCAAGTTTCAAGATTTACAACGTGGCAAGACAAACCCGAATTATATGAAACCGTAATAAATAAAACGTTTTTTTTTTCTAAATCCATATAATTGTGCAAGATTGAACTTCAAATATAATTATGACGAGTATCGCTTTAGTTATTGAAAATAAATGCATTTACAACAGAAACAATTTTAATCCTAATTCGTATCCAGGCCAAATTTTCCGAGCACTCACAACTCACAAGAATGTTGTTTACAAATGGCGGATTATCTTCACGACAGTAATCTAAAGATTTCACAAGACGTGAAATAGAGGTGCTGTTTTCCCCCATAAATTAGGGAACACATTAAAGATGATTCTTATTGACTTTTAAGTGAGTTTGTACATTTTTAACGATGTTGTGGTGTTTGTTTCATTCCTAAGATGTCACAAATAGGCCATATAGCCTATTCATATTTTAAAATAGATTAAAAAATTACAGTTAAAATACATCTGAGATCTATTTGTAGTCGATTCTTATGATCGCATTTACAGATTTCAAAATCAAAACTTGGGCCTAGTCATCAAGTTTTGGTTAGTTAGGTGTTAATGGGTACAGTTAATTGTTATGGAGAGGGTCTGTATGCACTATATTTAGTGTTTCTTCCTCTATATAGGCTTACAGGTTCCTGTCCTAAATTAGCTATACACACTATATATAGTGTTTTTGTCCAAACTTTGCCTTAGGGTCCAAAATTGCCTTATATAACGGAATTGAGATAAAGGGGATGTTAAACTAGAAGAGAGCTTTGCTTACTTTGATTTAAAAAAAAAAAATTGTTTAATTTGCTTTCTTTAAAATATCCTGTAGAGATCGACATCGATTTGAGCTGCCAAGTAGCTTGTGACGTGACCTGCAAGCCATGTCATACCCGAGGCAGTCGGTGGACCCGAGACATGTCCAGGACCGGAAGCTGGAGAAGCTGCAGCAGGCGATGCTGAACATGGAGCAGCAGATGGCAGACCAGGCCTCACTCCGGCGCAAACTCGAGCAGATGGGAGACCTGGACAAGGCGAGAACCCTTCATGTGCTGGTAAGCTTGAACTAGTTTTACTCCATCCATCAAGTACCAGTGAAGGCGATCGTGGCCCTCCACTCTTCCTTGAGATCTATAATTAGTAAGGGACAGTATTGCTGTCTCTAACTGAAGACAGTAGTGATGCAGTGCGGTGTAAATGAACTATAACATTACTAGGCATTAAAAAAATAAAGACACGATCATCAATTATGTAATGGTACGGTGTAAGTGAATTAGTTTACAGATCAAACTAAATAATCTAAACTGAGACTTCCTGCCTCTCAGTCATGAGCACCTAAACAGAACATGGTACATGAAAAATTATTTTTGTTTCACTTTCGCGTTCATTTGCCTATTTCTTGTCTTCCTGCAAACAAATTCATATCTCAAATTACTGCATTTTGTATTATTTTGGCTTTTGGCAAAACGAAGCAATTTTTAGAGTTAGTTGAGGACTGAAGCAACTGAACTGGTGTTTTTTATTTCAAAGTTAAGCTTAGTTTTGTTAGCCTGTTTCTGTAGTTATCTTATGAAAAAAATTTTTATGAATTGCACAACTCATATAATTCTAACTGTGTTCATTATTTTATCCTTATCACTGATGAAATTTCTTTTTAGTTTTGCCTTTCAGAAGACAAATGATGATAGGGAGTAGGAATTTATCACAAGCTATGTAAATTATTTGAAAGAAAAGGGGCCGTTAGTATAAGGTCGCAGTAGCTTATGACTTGTTGTAAGCCTTCTTATTCTTATATTGTTATGACGCGCCGTAAGCTTTTTAGCTTGACATTTTGCATTTTAACGGATATCAGTTATGGTTGTTTTGTTTGAGAGAGGGAGAAAATATATTGTCCTTATCGTGGATTTCAAAAAGAGACACTCCAACTCAGAATGGGAGACAACTGCTTCACCTCTTGTGCTAACCTTTTCTTCTCACTTCGGGCAAAATATTCACCAATAGTTTTATATCAATTAGATTAGAAAGTAATAGAAATGTCATTGGACAGAAAACGGCGATGTTGCTACCAATAGGTACCATGTGCATGTGTTTGTATGTGTATGTGTAGATGGGATGTGTAATGTGCCCAGACAAAATTGATCTAGACAATCAACAGTCGCCTTATTCTCTTTCACAGGAAAGGGCGAACAGCAGAAACAAAATCTTACAAAACGAAATTGATCGAGTATATGGCTCAAACAATTCAAGTAGGTATCTTTGTTATAATTTTATTCTTTCATTCTTTCATTATCATTTAGTGATTTTTCAGTTTCTTGATTTATCAGGCAACCAAACAAAAATCGAACAAAATTACAACAGAGGCATAGGTTGCAGAAGCACAAAGAAATATGAAGAAACTCTTTGAAATCCCCTGAACTCTCTCAGGGAGGAATAGAAATCCCAGCCGCCCCGTCAAAGACAAGAATGGAAAAACGATACTTTGTGAAGAAAGAGGACAGGATGGGCAGAGTACTTCAAGGACTTTGCAGACGACATCAGTCCTCTCTCACAAAAGGCAACAAGATGCACAAGAGAAGCTATATCGCTTGTCAAAAGAAGCCGGGAAGACTGGACTCCAGATAAATATAGAAAAAACTGAAGCCATACAACAGGCAGACCCACTGCAGCTACATCAGGAAAACATCAAAGAGGTTGTCAATTTTGTTTATCTTGGCAGTGTTGTAAGTAAGTGGGGGGGGGGGGGGAGGACAGACGAGGATATCACATGCCGAATCAATTAGGCCACATATGCTTTCAATACCCTAAGGTCAATCTGGAGGTCTACAGCCCTGTCAGTACGAAACAAAATTCAAATCTTCAATTAGAAAGTGAAGTCCGCTTTAGTCTACAGGTCAGAAACATGGCGCGTTACCAAGACCAACAGCCATAAACTGCAACCATTCACCAACAGATGCCTCAGAATCATACTCAACATTAGCCATGAAGTTATACTGAACAAAGAACTGTGGGACAGAACGGAGCAAACCTCCATTGACGGAGATCAGAAAGCGTAAATAGGGCTGGATAAGCCACACGCTTTGAAAACCTGTATCCAACATCACTAGGCAAGCCTTGGAGTGTGAACGCAAGGTCAGCCGTCCAATGCAGACTTGCCGTCGAAGCACTGATGCCGAGATAAAAGCCGCTGGTAGTACATGGGCCGAACTGAAGAGGACCAGCCAGAATCAAATTCAGTTTAAGGGATTTGCTGCAGCCCTATGTTCCACAGGGAATCAAGAGTTTTTAAACTAAACTAAACTAAAGATTTAAAGCAGTCAATGCATAATGATTGTATCAATATATCACCCAACTAACTAATCATTCAAATAATAAACCAATCAGTCAATCAAATAAGCAGTCACCCAAACAAGTAACCAATCAATCAATCGATCAACTTAATACCGAACCAGGTAGGTAAAACTTTTAAGAAAAATAACCAATCATAATGATTAAACCACTAAATCACTGTTCAATCAATCTGCTAATTAATGGAGACAATTAAGGGCTCTTCATTTCGTCAATTAATTAACCACTTCCCTCTGACTCTCTGTCTAGGTCCCACCCCAGCCTCCAACAAGATGATTGAGGAAATAATCTCCAAAAGAACCAAGGAATTTCAGCGATCACAAGCCACAAAAGCAGCTACCATTCAGTAATGAACAGCTATAGTATTACATTATTTTGTAGCTTTTTCCGGCAATATTAAATTACAAGGAAACAAAATAAAACTAAGTCAAAGAGATAAACTAATCACACTGTCAAAGAAAATTTGAAATTTTGTCATTAATTTTGTTATCTTAAAACTAAAGTATCTTTGAGACAAAGCACTTACGTAAGAATAGTTACAGATGGTAGGTGACATTGAGCTCAACAGATTGAGTTTTAAGTTTGTTGCTTTGCACCCATCGCCACAACTATAGCTATATTGTAGTCAGGTCACAAGACTAATGTCTGACAATCAGAAGAGAAATGGAAGCCCTTTTGTTGGTTAACATTGTTTTAAGAAAGTTCTTTAACGGTAACAGACCCAAAGCAGAATACCCGGGACATGGTCGATTATAGTAGCCTATACTCTCACCAATCTAACCAGTAGGGGAAAACCTGGCGCCAGAGTGGGGCTCAAACCTGATGGAAAGACCAACACTACAATTTTTGGTAACCTGTCTAACACTTCTTCGACTTGTAATACTAACAAAAAACTTGACTTCCAATACCTGACTTGCCGCTTGGGTGTCTCCTGCACAGAGAGAAGTTCTTTTACTCTGGCTTAAATATCTCCCAGATTTCCCAGGGGGATTTTATATGGAGACGCATGCAACTTGACTAACTATGTAAATTGATTTACCTTGTAACTTGCTCATCATGTAACTTAAACAACCATGTAGCTGACTTATCATGTAACTTGAGTAACTATGTAACTTGACAAAATAGGCAACTTGATCTACCATGTAACTTGACTGACACTACCCAAACTTGTTCATTGACTAACACTATCCAAGGTTGTAGATTAGGAACACAACTCAAACTTTATTAATTGACGAACCCTATCCCAACTTTGTAAGATGACTAACACTACCCCAACTTTATTGAAAAACATTACCCTAATTTTGTAATTTGACTCTCCCAGTCTGTAAATTGACAAACATAACACCAAATTGTAAACCATGTAACTTGGCTATCACTATCCCAGCTTGTACATTGAAAAAATGCATCAATAATGTGACCCATTGAGACAAAAGTTTGGATATCCCCGCACTGTTTCTATGTAGCAGCATGTAAAAATTGTCTGACATTAGTCTTAAGACCCATCACTGACCTACTGAAGCTCACCTCCCACTGTGTATCCCCCCAGATACCTGGCCCAGGAGAGGCAGCGCATCCTGGACGCTCGCAGCCGCCTGAAGGAGAGACAGGCGACCCTGCGGTCCCTCCCCTCCCCGGTCGGTAAGGCAACGCAGCGCATCTGGGGCCACAAGTACTCCCAGTACAGGCCCCTCTATTTTGATGATTATCTCCGCATATACTCGCCCACCTTTGAAGATGGCTACCACACTCTGTTTC
The DNA here is from genome assembly GCA_003991915.1 of Elysia chlorotica. Taxonomy (NCBI): domain Eukaryota; kingdom Metazoa; phylum Mollusca; class Gastropoda; family Plakobranchidae; genus Elysia; species Elysia chlorotica. The sequence goes on from RQTK01000484.1 coordinate 225,966, forward strand.
CAAGGAAACGGTGGAGCAACTCTCAGTCCTACCTCCGGCCAAATTTTGGTCGAGACCATTGCGAAACTGACTCGGCCTATTTTGACAGTATCTTTAGCCTAACCAAGACTGCGCCAAAGGGATCATTTATTTTCGTTCCTACAAAGCTACACAAGGCTGAGTAATACAAGTCAAAGACTTTGTAAGAAAGTCTGGGCAGATGTTATGATCAATTCTTTAGCCAATTTGGTTTGGATGTCTGCCCTGAGGAATACTACGTAAAAAAAACATAGCAACAGTTGTTATAATATAGTGGACTGTTCTATCATTATGAGCTCTTATCATTATTATCGTTTTGAGCATGTGCGCCTACTCAGTTAGCAGTGACTTCTAACAAAGCTGATAGTGAGACTATGGATCATGATCCAAACTTAGAACCCTGTCTATAGGTACTTTTAAATAGTAATAAGCTACCCTTGGTGGGGACTCTAAGCTTGTGACATATATTTGTCCTTATTACCCTAGCCTAGCAGTCTAGATGTAATACCCTTTTAACACAGCCATAGTATAAAGCATAAAGAACTGGTTTATTGCTAATACATGATTGTATTTTGTAAAGATTACCAAATCATCCGATTCTCAAATCTTTCCCATATTTTACAACCTTTGTTGGTAAGGATAAACCTCTAGTAGTCAATAAGAATAAAGATTAAAAAAAAACAAATAAATAAATAAAATCCGCGGACTGATCACCATATTGGATTCTCCTTTGGAATCTAGGAAATGATAAACTCGGGGAAGGCTTCTCACTTTAAAGGAAAAACTGGAAGAAATGGAATTAGAAAAAACGAACTAATACTCTCTGTAAATATAAGATACCGTTATCGCCTTTCTAATTATTCTATGATATTTTTCATATTGTATTATTTTTTATAAAACAAGATGTATGCCTAGTTTAGACCTAAATAATTATATTTGACATTTTACTTAAAGACAACTTTCACTTGGTGCTATTATACAACAGTACGAAATTGAAAAGAACTAACCTAATACCTTTTCTAAACCAGATATAAAAAAAAGATTGTTCTACATGTGATAGCAAAACATTTTACAAGGGTACTCCCAACATTTTGTACTATTTATAGTGTATAAAGACAATTTTTATTTGGTGCTATTGTACTATGGTGCGAATTTGAAAAGAACTTGCGTTATAAACAGACCAAACCAGAGTCTTATCGGGACAGTTTTAATTATGCAAAACATGAACGATCCTACAATTTGTTATTATTTATATCTTAAAATTTTACTCCATGGAATGCGATTTCACCAAAAGTTATTCCACCTTGTGGCAGACATGAGTTATGTTTATCAAGCAAAGACATCATTGTGCCACCAATTGCAGATTTTCCCCCCTGTTTGCGTGCACACATTACGTAAGTCGCATCGTTTAGAATTACTCACTAGTCTGCGGGTGCTATGCTTGGTTAGCTAAAAAAACAAAATAAATAAAATAGAGTCCATGTCTTCAAAAAAACTTACATGATTCTTGGTAAAGTCAGTCTCTGTAGGGTGTCTTTTACTCTTAAAAAAACTGGTATTTGTATCATGATGTTAACAGTTACATAAAAAAAGAAATATTAACCTAACCATAACCTGCATTTTTTTTGCTTTTTACATTATTTCTGTATTGGCTGCCAAATTTATGAAGCATACTGTAATCATTATTAATATTTTTCTAAAACTATATGAAATTATTTATTAAAATGTTATTTTTGTAAACTGACATTCTGAGTAGGAATAATAAAAGTAATTTACGTCCAATTTCAGGTCGTTATGTTTTTGTTTTTTGTTTTTTCTTTGTTCTTTAAAGAAATTTTTTAAATTTCTCTCATTTAAAAAAACTAAACTTAGTGTAATGAAACTTCAAATGGTAACTAAACGAATCTAAGAAGCGATGAATTCTAAGCGCGACACAGAAATAATGTAAAAAGCTATCTATGATAAACAAAACCTTTTTTTTTGTTTAATTATTCATTTAACTCATAATTTTAGACTCCATTATATATATATTAATTTGTAAGGAGGTATGCAGGTGGTACAAGAGTAGAATGTGAGGCTTCTCATAGGAAGGTTTTGAAATCAATCCGCCACGTTTTCCCCTACTGGTTGCGTCGGTGTTAGTATAATGTTTTGGGCCAAATTCCAAGTATTACTTCAGAAATCCCAAGTATTACTTTAGAAAAACACTTAGATGAGAAGTTCCCTGTCCTTTGCAACAAAAGGCATTACATTGTATTTCAGTAAGGTGTTCTTTCGCATTTCCAAATCTGTACATGAGCGAAAAGACGCCTTTGAGAAAAATAAATGTAATATGCTATTATTAGAAAAAGCTATATTTTATATATTGTCTGATGACAAATCGTTTTTAAAAAGCAGGACCATCTTCTTACAATTCATTCCATGTGTCAAATTATGCCCAAAAAAAAAATTTTCATTCTATTTGGATCTTGTTGTCCAAAGTCTTTAAGTGTGACAGCACATAGAAATTGTCCGCCGTTAATCTCAGGAATCGGATGGATTGCTGACAATGGGCGTTGAGAAGCGAACTGAAGCATTTAATTTATTCCTGAATCAAATGGTGTATATATTTAGAAGGTTTTATTTAACTGGACATAATCACAGCGGCATAATGAAAGAAAGAAAGCTATATTCTCCTATCAAAAACATTCCCATAAAACGTATGCTTTAAAATGCAAAGGGTAGAGATGGAAGATCTTGAATTGCTGAGATAGCTAAAGAACCGAATAACGTTTTATTTCCACGTTTTTGAAAGAATTTTACATTATTTCTTAAATATTACTGGTTGAAGTAATGAAAATATGACAAAAACGAACAGTATCCTGTGTGTGGGAAGACAGGGGATCAGAAATATTCAATATACAACAGGACTTCGGTTTGATATGTGTTGGTTAGAATGATCTATATTATGGATGGGAGGGGGGACTGATAATGGGTGGAGGGTGGAGTAAATGTTAGTAATAAAGAAAAGGGAGAGAGATGGTGATAAAATAAGAGAGCGTTGGAGAGGGAGAGAAAATAATAAAAAGAAGGTTATGTATAGAGAGTAAGAAGGGAGAGGTAAGAAGAGAAATGCACAAGTAGAAAGATAAGAGCATAGATGAACAGGTAAAAAATGTGGCATTTGTGTCTATAATTTAAGCAGAAAACAAACCTGGTTTTACCATCAATTTAACTTTGAAGCTTCAAAACACGTGATAGAGCGGGACGTGCAAAAGAAGCTGAAGCACAGAGCATAAAAAACAATACAGGCTCACAAACAGTAAATTGTTAATTGATTGAAAAGATAAATTCAAACGTTGTGGGAAAATTCAATTTGTATTTGAAAACGATCAGATTATGGACATTTGTAGACCATGAAGGTAACACAATTTAAAAAAATACAGTTTAATCTCATTCTATGATGATGTTACACAGATTTAAATAACTGAAAGTTTAAAAAGTGAATGTATGACGAAAAAATGAATTTAAATAATTAAACATGAAGAAATGAACGTAAAATAAAGGTAAAAAAAAAAACACATGTTGTTTCCAAATTTGATAGAGCTCCTGAGCTACAACCTCCAGTTCTGTATCTGCTAGCGCTACTATATCAGAAGTGTGATTTCACCAAATAATGAACCCAACTGTTGGAAGTCTCTAGTCGTGTTTAAGAGCAGAAACATCATTGTGTCACTTTTTAGTAAACATTGTCTCCGTTTGCGTCCTTCATTAATAGCCTTATGGTAACTGTTATTTTCACACCCTTTGACATACTCGATTCTGGCTACAGAGCTTGGTGAGCCAAAGAACACCTAGAGCAGGGCTCGTGCCTTCCAAACTAGGTATTCAGTTATTGAATTAATGGTAAAAACCTATTCCCTGGTTTGAATATTGTGCATGTGATAAAATTTGGACTCTGGATTAAAATGAATTGAAATAATTAAACATGAAGAAATTAAGTAAAAAATACTAAAATAAAGGTTAAAAAAAAAACACCTGTTGTTTCCAGATGTAATAGAGCACCTGGGCTACAACCTCCAGCTCTGTATCTCCTAGTGCTACTATATCAGAAGTGTGATTTCATCGAAATTACCCCCCTTTGTTGAAAGACTCTAATCGTGATCAAGAGCATAAACATCATTGTGTCACTTTTTAGTAAACATTGTCTCCGTTTGTCATACTTACTCGATTGTGGCTACAAAGCTTGGTGAGTTAACTAACACCTAGAGCAGGGCCTTCCAAAGAATGTACTCAATTATTGAATTAATGGTAAAATCATATTCCCTGGTTTAAATATTGTGTATACTTATGTAAAAATTGGATTCTGGGTAAAATACACAGAGGAAAAACGTATACTGTATTTACAAAGAAGGAAATAGTGATTATTTTTGGAATACTTATGATATTCCTATTCTCAAAGGAATCTGCATGCGATACTTTCCTAGAGAAAAAGGAGGCACACACACACACATACAGAGACAATACATAGTAAAAAAAAAAAAAAGCAAGGATGGAAGTAAGAGTCGACGTAAATGAGAGTAAAAAAAACCCAAACGTGTCAGTACTTTAAAAAAAAAAAAAAAGGTCTGAAACAGGCCTTCTTTATTTTGGTTTTACGTTCTCTTGGTTCGACGAAGAACGGCTAGCATCGATAACCAGATGTTATTTTGTCGCTAGTCCGGAACATTCTCTACTAGTTCTAAAGACTATCTCTACGGGGTCCTTTACCATCATGGCAGGAGCGGAGCTGCCTCTCCCTGGTTTAAAGTCTCCTAGGTTCTCCAGCGCGGCCCTGTACAGTGACGGTGCTAAGACCTGTAAAGCATGACAATATTTACGTGCTACCACACCATAGACAGAGCGAGAATACCGGGACTTATAATTGTATCTGCTATACGCTTTTTGCTAATACAACACTTGTCTTAGAAGCAAAATGTAGGTACAAGTAGGCCTAGTTGGAAATTAAAGGCCTATGGTTATAAACTGCTTTGCTCTACCAGCTCAACCACGTCCCCACCCCCACCCCCAGTCCCTTTTCAACTTTGGAGCTAACCTTTGAGTGTTTGATCTAAGATAGTCTCCTCGGTTCTCAGAAATATGAATTACTGCAAAAACCCTGGGACTTAGCCAAGCACGAGGAGGGAGCAAAGAAGACTGATCAGGGAAATACGAACCAAGGACCGATGACAAAAAGCCGTTTCGCTCTACCTAGACCCCCTCCCTCTTCCTCCTACCACCACACACATCCCCTCTCACACCCACCCACCGCCCATTACCAACTTTGTAAGAGAGAACCTCTCTGAAATTTTTGTTGTGTCGAAGGTTCCAAAAAGGATCATGAACGGCGGCAGGATCTAAGACTTATGTCTAAAAATTTTGGGGCAGGAGATATCAGGAATCCTATCGCAGCCGATATTGAAAATGGCCCAATAATTATGTGCCTAATCGTGGTTCGAACTGGCTTCCTTCCGGATAGAAGCACAACGCCCTACGACTCTATAATGTGCCTTTATCAACCCAACGTTTCTTCTATTCTATAGGCAGTGACGTCAGCGACATCGTGATGCAGCCTCCAGGGGCGAGAACTCCCACTTACCGCAGCGTACACTCTTCGGACTCGGTGGTGAGAAAAGCCGTGGAGGATATGCCGGACGCCGTAGACAGGATCTGGAACTTGAGGTGGGGGTGGGGATAGGAAAGGGGGGAGGAGGTGGGGATTGCAGGAAGGAGAGAGGTACGAGAGAGAGAGAGAGGATGATTGAAAAACGATTAAAAGAGAACGGAAGAGAGAGATAGTCAGAGTGTGTAAGTGTGTGTGGGTGAGTGAGTGAGAGATAAAGAGAATAATTAAACATCATTTCATCGACCTTGTAATACCACTCCTACCCTTCCCCACTAACTTTTCCCCTCCTTCTCCCCCCTCTTGCCCTCCATCCCATCCCCTTCTCCAAAAAATATTCTCCCTCCAGAGAAAATCTTCACCAGGATTACGAAGCAAGACGGAAACCTTACAATGGCGAGCTCGGTCTGGATTCTTACCAGCCGTGGCAGATACCGGACTTTATCATGGTACAGTTTTCTTTTTTCTCATAAAATTATATTATTGTTATTATTATTTTATTATTATTATTATTATTATTATTTTATTAATTATTATTATTATTATTATTATTATCATCATCATCGTCATCATCATCATCATCATCATCATCATCATCATCATCATCATCATCATCATCATCATCATCATCATCATCATCATCATCATCATCATCATCATCATTATCTACCTTCATTCGCTGCATCCAGAACAAAAATTGCCATCTTTGATTAATTACATGTCCCGTCAATTTCCCAAAGAATCCTATTCAGAATTCAATGGCGCGTTCTGAGATTGGAACTCAGGTCCACTTCTGGTCTATACAGAGCGCTACCGACTAAGCTATAATAGCTGAACATGACAACAATCTCATTTTCCTTGCTATATGACCAGGTTCGCAAGTTGCTGGAGGAGTTTGTGGACGACTTCCTCATCAAGCATCTCCCGCCAGACGACATTGTGTTTGAGAGGGACATGAAGGTGTACGTTTGGTTTGGCTCAAGTTTTTTTTAACGTCCACACTATGCAGTAAAATAAAAAAATAAAAATCAGAGATAGTCTCGAAGATAAGCATAAGAAAAGAAACCTCTATTTAAACAATTGTGCAAACAGAATTGTCTTTATTAGCACTCTCAATGCGTATCTACTTAGTGTTTTTTAACGTAGCCAATGTGTTCAGTTTTAGCTGAAATGTGCCATTTCGTAGGCTTTCAAGTTTATGTTTTCGTTTTTTATTCCCCCACACCTGCCATAAGACACTAGACCACTTCATGGACGTAATCCAAAAGTAAGGTCAATGCTGATATGTGTTGAACACAGAGACTTAGAGGGGATAGGAGGACTTCCGTCACTGCTAAACATTATAGACACCAACATCAAAATTGGCATGATCTATTGTTTATTGTGAAAAGCCTGATGGGAAGTGGCGGATTTAGTGAGTGGGGCACTCATGAGGCGCTGACACATGCCCTTGTAGTTTTACAGGACCATTAATCACGGGGCGCACTCTAATGCATTCTCATGTGAAAGTGTTGGTATCCATTGGACTGTTTGTGTCTAGCTATAGATAATAATAATTATGGTCTTGACCATTTGAGGTGTAAGCTACGTACGTGTCACATGCTAAAAATACATTAACCTTTGCCAATGATGCTTGGGCAGCAGGTAAAATTATCAGACCATAGTCTCGGGACTCATTCACTACATAGCCATTGGATATTAAGAAATAAACCAACCAACCAACCAACCAACACTCCTCACTGCATCTTCAGACAAATGCTGAAACATGCGGAGAAGGACTGGCACAGGACGGCCGCTGCTCTGTCCGAGCGGTCAGTCATCAAACTGGTGGCAGAGGAGATGTTACTGGAGGTGAGGCATTGCCAGAAAGCATGGAGGAAGGAAAGGAAGGACAGAGATGAGAAAAGAGGCAGACAGACAAATAGACATAGGCAAAGACAAAGACAGAACAAGATATATAGGCCTACTTTAAAGAGAATGGCTCAACTACTGATGCAATCATAAATAATTTCTACATTAAGCTAACTGGACTTATAATTTGTAATGTTAATTATTATCTGTGAAGTTAAGAACTACGAAATAATGTTCCCCCAATAATACTATCCCAAAACTGAAAGGAGAAAGAGGATACATGTAACATAATTTCATGTTCATAGATTTCCGTGTTAAAGTAAGAATATATTTCTAATTTAGCTGTGACAATTTTTAACCAATAAAAAAAAATGTCCCAGTTTTACGTTGATCCATGCATTTTGACCCCAGGTTACAAGTCACATGATCAAAGAGACAGCCATTGAGGGATTCCACCAGGATGTCATGTTTAAGAGAGTCGCAGGAAACATAATGATTAAAGAGGCTGAGGTATAATTATAACCTTTTACAGATACTTTGCAATTTCACAGTTGTTTTTTAAGGGGGAAGTGGGAGTCTCTTAACGGACATTGTCAGTAGCAAGGCTATATCATTGCGGGTCTCAACAACAAAGCCTGGCAGTTTTACATGCTGAAGGTCCAGAGACAGTGTGGAGATACTAGTATACATTTTGCGTTAAAATGATAAGGGTTGGGCAGCCTAGAGATTTTTCATATGGGATGAAATTTAAAGAAATATTGGTACAAATTTAATAATTAAAAAAAAATTTTTTTACCAAGCTGTTAATTTGAACTGTGATTGTTTACCATATTGGACACAATTTGAAGAAGAAAACTGAAATTGGTTTTGAAAAAAAGAAAGATGAATCACTTCTAAATGCAGAACTGTTTGTTTTGACATCAGATCCAGGCGACTGGGAGTAACAAGGGGAGAGAACCCAGTGACGAGGCCTATGATCTGATCACCTTGACCTTTTCCACCATGCAGAGAAACCGCGACAAACACAAGTGAGTCATTTTTTTAGGGTTGGATGGGTTTGCTGATTGGTTCCTTAACTTTGACCTATGGCTTTGCACATCGTGCGATTGACACGCTATTGTGCCAGCACCTCTTTGAATTGATCTGCACATCTTCCATTTAAAAATTTTAAAAAATTTTTAAATGTTTTAAATTATTTTTTTTGTTTAATATAAATAGTTAAAAGTTTTTAATTTTTTTGCCATCACCACCTCTCAAATTATTATCTATTAGAATGGTTGTATATACATTATAATGCATTTTACAAATTTGATTTTACTCTCACATTTTAGCGTGGAAGTGTAAGTAGACCAAAAGCTAAAAGCTTGTGTACGCCTATGCAGAGGGCCCTACTTGTATACTCAATAACTTGTTATCCGTATAGCTCTTTCCATCAGCTACTCATAATTACTATTTGTATCTAAAAACAACTCAATACCTTCAAAATAATCATATTTGATATACTTAATTCTTTTTTGTTGTTTTTTGCTGTTGTTAAATTCTCTTAAACGGTAATAGCTATAGACTTTATTTTAGTCTGTCTTTTTATCTGATTAATAGCAGAAATAAAAATGTAGCGAAATCATTCCAGATTCATTCTGTATCATTCGTTCGACTCCTACGTGACACTTCATCTTTGACTGATATCTTGGCTAAATGTTTCTAGAGGAGAATATAGAAATGAATTTTTCCATACTAATTCAGTCATTTCCGTCTGTGTCTATATCCGAAAATATACGCTATTTGTACCTTTAGTATTCAATAATTTATTTTAAAGTATTTTTTATATTAATTTTAATCTTTACCCATAGCCCTTCATTTACTCAATAACTTGATCAAAAAACAACAAATTTACTGAACAGTATTATGTTTTGCTTACGACTAACAGATTTACTCAACAACACATTATTTCTTTTGTGACAAAAAAGCCGCCCAAAAATACTAAATAAAAAAGTTATGCGATTTCCCTCACAACCAACCAAATAAACAGTACTTTTTGATTAACAATCAACAAATTTACTCAATGAAATATGCGTATATGTTTTCTGCATTCTCAAACTCTTTTTGACTAAGATTCTTTTGACATTTGATCTATGTGTTCTTGTGTCCTGTCTTCTAACTTAAACACTCCCTTTAAATTCAGTTTTGTTTCTCATGCCATAATTAGACACTCCTTGAAAATTAGTTCGTTCTTTTTGTTACGTTATAAATATACAACACCTAAATACTTTTTTCTCTTTATCAAATTATTATATGCTACAACTGAAATCTGGATTCTCTTTATCATTTTCTTCTCTGATAATAAATTCTAAAAACTCTAAAAAGTTGCTTCTCTTTCTCATGTTATAAATATACACTACCTGAAAACTTACCTTATTATTCTTTTTCAAGTATACAGTAAATCTCTTACTCTTTTCTTTAACTCATATCATAAGTCCCCTGCAACTGTTCTCTCTTTCTCATGTCATAAGTAGATCTGTAAGCTTCATTTCCATATCATGAATGTACTCTCCCTTAAAGCATTGTCTATTTTGCATGAGATAAGATAGTGTAATCATAATTTGAAAAACTCTCTCTTTCTCATCTCATTTGCATATATTATGTATTACGATTAACAAGTGGAATTAACGTACACATTCAACTCGCTAGTAATATTCTTAAACATGTTGAATTTACAATTAAAGATAACCTGCCAATAACAGCGCCTCAGATTTTTAATCATAAATTTAAAAACATGTTACATGTATTTATCTTTTCAAAGTTATTACATTATGACTTATTGATTTTAAAGGTCTAAAATCCCCGCCCCATAGTCTGCATGTATTTAAAATGATAAATGAATAATTCTATAATATACCACATAGTACATATGTATTGCATGTTTTAAAAATTAATGATGAATGAATAAATTAGGTCTTAATTCTTTACCCCATAATAAATATTATTGCTACATGAATTTATTATATGAGAGAGAGAAAGAGAAAGAGAGAGACACAGGGAGAACAAAACCAAAAAGAAAGGGAGGAGGACAGTTAGCCATATATACAGAACACAAACAGGCCTGCAAAGAGAGTGAGAGAGAAAGTCGTTGAGAGAGAGAGAGAGAGGGAGGGAGAGAGAGTAAGAAAGAGAGAAACAGAGAGAGAGAGTCACTGAAAGAGACAGAGAGTCAGATCTCACTTGTCTTCATAGAGGCACGGAGACCAAAAACTATCCTTTCTCATATCTATACACTTGTTCCTTGTTCCTAGAAAAGGCCTGTGGTCCCACTCGCAGGCGCTGAAATAGTGTCTTTTTGTTACGTAATAAATATATAACACCTAAATACTTGTTTCTCTTTATCATATTATATATATATATGCTCCAACTGAAATCTGGATTCTCTTTATCATTTTCCTCTCTGATAATTTTAAAAACTCTAAAAAGTGGCTTCTCTATCTAGTGTTATAAATATACACTGCTTGAAAACTTACCTTATTTCTCTTTCTTCATGCCATACATATACAGTACCTTAAATCTCTTACTCTTTTCTTTCGCCCATATCATAAGTCCATTGCAACTTATCTCTCTTTTTGGTGTCGTAAGTAGATCTATAAGCTTCATTTCTATATCATTAATTTACTATTCCTTGAAGCTATTTCCTATTTTGCATGCAATAAGATAGTTTAATCGTAATTTGAAAAACTGTCTGTCTTTCTCATGTCATTTGCATATGTGTATCATGACTATCTGCTGGAATTAACGTACGCATTCAACTCGCTAGTAATATAGCCTACTTGAACATATTAAATCTTCAATTAAAGGTAACCCGCCAATAACAGCGCCTCAGGTTTTTATTAATAAAAAAATGTTATTTACTTTTGCAAAAGTTTTTGTATTATGATTTATTGATTTTAACGGGCCTAAAATCTCCGCCCCATAGTCTGCATGTATTTAAAATGATAAATGAATAATTCTATACTCTACCCCATAGTATCGCATGTTTAAAACTTAATGATGAATGAATAGATAAGGTCTTATCTTTATATTGCAAACACGAATTTATTATATTAGAGAGATAGAGATAGAGAGAGAGTGGGGGGGGGGGGGGGGGGAGAGACAGGGTTAAGACTATTAGAGAGAGAGAAAGATAGAGAAAGAGAGAGAGAGAGAGAGAGAGAGAGAGAGAGAGAGAGAGAGAGAGAGGGGGGGGGAGAGAGAGACACAGATAGAAAAAACAAAGAAGAAAGAGAGACGGACAGTTAGCCAGATATGTAAAGCACAAACAGGCCTGCAAAGAGAGAGAGAGAGAGAGAGAGAGAGAGAGAAAGAGAGAGAGAGAGAGAGAGGAGGGGAGGGGGAAAAGAGAGAGTCATTGAGAGAGACAGAGAGATGCAGGAAGACCAAAAACTATCCTTTCTCATAATTATCTATACACTTGTTCCTAGAAAAGGCCTGTGGTCCCACTCGCAGGCGCTGAAACAGCCCGTCACGTCCGACCCACAGCCATTGAGGCGTGACCCCGGCCCTGACCTTCACCCCGCACGAGGTCCATCTCCCAAGGTCAAGGGCAAGAAACCCAAGTCGGTAATGGAGGACATTCCACAGGAAGGGTGAGTGTCATCAACCGTTTGGAGAGTAGGCAAGGCAGAGCGGGAGCTGAGATGGGCAGGAATTCATGATGAGGAGGAGGGAGGGAGGGAAAAGAAGGTGCTAGAGAGAAAGAGAGAGAGAGGGAGAGAGAGAGAGAGAGAGAGAGAGAGACAGAGAGACAGAGAGAGAGAGACAGACAGACAGACAGACAGACAGACAGACACACAGACACACAGACAGATAGGTAGATAGATAACAGTCGAAGACAGAGACAGTAGCACAAAAAGACAGTTACTACGTACACAGACAGAAAGGCAGACAGACACGTACACCCAAAAATACAGTCACACAGATCCAGAAGAGACAAAAAGAGAATAGCAGAGACTCAGAGACTGGCAGAGGTAGAATGAAAGGGGGAGATTTGGTGGTTTGGCTTTTTCACATCCAGAGTCAGTAAGCAGACTATATTGCGGATGGATCCTAAGGCTAATGTCTGACCATTTTCTGAGCTGCTACATGGAGATGTTATTTAGCGTAACAAAGTGTAAGAAGAGGGGAGCTGGGTGGGAATTCTAGAGGTGTTTAACAAAGAAAGACAGACTGGCTTTAAAGAGACAGAGACAGAACGGGAGACAGAGTGAGTGAAAGAAAGAGAGAGACAGATAGACGGAAAAGAAAAGAAAGAAAGACCTTGAAAACTCGTAAAAGGCAGTGAGAGGCAAAACTCAACATAAGTCAATTTGATAAGTTGGTCTATAATACTTTTGTTTATGAAAAGAACAGACTAATTGTCTCTTCCCCTCTGTCTTTATCCCCACTGTCTCATAGTTTCTCTCTTCCCAGTTTTATCTATGTGCTTTGTCTCTATCTCTCTGCGACCCTCTGTACCCTCCTAATATCCCCTCTCTCATCCCAAACTCTCATCCCGGTTCCCAGAGAGCCCATAGAAAGCGATGTCCAGCTCATCACCAATGGTCATCTCCTACCGCTTGACCCATCAGTCACCGCCCCTGTCTCCAGTGGAGATGACCCGAAGGTCAAGGCCAAACGTCTCTGGACAGATATCTACACCAAGCGGGAGACTATGTATTGGAAGGTGGGTTGACTGTTTTGTTGATTGGTCGGTTGGATGAATGGTTGTTGATTGGTTATTCAGTTGGTCGGTTCGTTGATTAGTTGTTTGGTTGTTTTGTTGGTTTGTTAGCTGGTTAGTTGGTTAGTTAATTAGTTGGATGTTGGTTGGACCATCGGTTGGTTGGTTGGTTAGTTATTGGTTAATTTTTTCGGTTAGTTGGTTAATTGGTTTAAACTAGATTAAATTATAGATATGTCACAAGACCTAAAACTTGCCATAATTTTTAATGCTGCCACACACAGAGATATCAGTTTTATCAGGATACCAGGACTTCTGACTAAGATGGATTATACTGAAACTAAACAAAGTAGTAGGGATCAAGGTTATATAAACGTGTTCTAATGCAGAATTCTTAATGAGAAGCCTCACACTTTTACTGCATTGGAAGGCTAGTTGAGAAAAGTGCATGTCTCCTTAAAATGACTTTGTAATGTTTGGTGAGTTTCACATACCATGGCCATGCTGAAGAATCCTACATGCAGACAGGGACACCATTGAGATTTGAACTGCTGAAACCAATGTTTGTCAGTCAAGAGCTCTATCTGAAGCCTCTTTATTAGCTTGTTTTATTAAATATGTCTACTTTTGCTTTGATCTTAAGCTATAATGGTGGAGCTTTCAGTTACACATGGAGTCTTCCAATTAATAGGTCCAATACTAGCTGTCAGGTAAATTAAATATGTTGTGCCTAATTTCTCTCTTTCTCTCTCTCTCTCTCTCTCTCTCTCTCTCTCTCTCTCTCTCTCTCTATCTATCTATCTATCTCTCTATCTATCTCTCTCTCCTCTTCCACTCTCCCTATTTCCCCCACAGAACCTGAAACCGTTTGTGTTTGTGAAGACCCTGCCTAAGCGATGTCAAGGAGTCACGTGTGTTTGCCCATCACATGACCACACCATGGTAGCAGTCGGGACTGCCAGCGGTGAGTCTGCTCTGGCCTAACTCATGTATTTGTAGTTTTCCCATAAAAGTAATAATTTTTGAACTCTTTAAACCTTCATGCCCATTCCGTGTTTTGACGTAGGTTTTAGATAGATCTATAAATGAAAAGAGAATATTTTTTTAGTTTTCCGTCATTTTTTGTAATTTTACCAGCCGCTTGGTTTTAAAGAGTTAATACCTGACGCCAGCAACTAGATTATAAGACGCATTGGGAGGCATTGAGAAAACACGTTTCATACCAAAAACGAAGATGGTGGATAAAGGAATCTGCACCCGCGTTCAACAGTAGCTCTTCTATAGACTTACGGAATGATCAGAAAACCCCAGGCCTATAGGGCTTGATTGTGTCACCAGTAATCGTCGTGTGGATTGCACAGTCTGTTATCATGGCTGGGAATCCTAGAACAGAATATCCAGGAATTGACCAGTCACAATATACTGAAAACAGACTCAACCAGTACCGGTAGTGAAAAAAGAGCAGAGCGTAGACCACGGACCTCTTGCATGGTAAGACATTGCTCTAAGTTGTTCTCTGCAAATAACCATTATACTACTGAATAATGTTGTTCTTAGTACATGCCGCCTTCTGGATTTCAGTCAACCTTGGGATCTATCCACAGTATAGTCTATACAATGCTGAGGTTTGACTTAGAGCAAGCTGAACTGAACTCTTGTTCGACACAATTATGTCATACACTTTTAAGGCAGATATTAGGTTACCGTGACATGGCTCCTAATGTGCTGGTTTTTTTTTTTTTTCAGGAGATGTGCTGGTGCTGAACTCCCAGGTGGAGCCGTGGGAAGTGGTCAAGTTTGACGCTGCTCAGTCGGGGAATGGAGCGGTGGTCAGTCTAGCCTGGACCCTGGACGGTTCAAGACTTCTGGCAGTTTCACAGTCGGTATGAAGGAGGACAGCTTAAATGTGGAAGAGGGCTTTAGTACAACAGCGATTGATAGATAGATAGATAGATGCATAGAAAGACATAATTATGCATAGATAGAATCTGATAGATAGATAGATAGATAGATAGATAGATAGATAGATAGATAGATAGATAGATAGATAGATAGATAGATAGATAAATAGATAGATAGATAGACAGATGGATGGATAAAATCTGATAGATAGATAGATAGATAGATAGATAGATAGATATATGTACAAATATATAGGTAGATAAATATAATTTTATACAGATAGAAAGCAAAGAAATGTTTGGTAGAACATGAGAAAGGGGGAGAGAAACACAGAGAGAGACAGACAGACAGAAGAAAAAGGAAGAGATAGCGGCATAGTAGAGAGAAGAGAAACGTGGAGAAATGGATGGTTTAAGACAACAAAAGTCAAGAAGGGTTTACAAAGTGATAAGGGGGCTGGGACTCATGGTATGACAGCACATGCTGCTTTTTTTTTACTATTTAGGTGGGTGTCAGTATATATCTATAATATGACTTATGTATCCTAGAGTCCCTTCCTTGATATAGCCAAGTTCCTAGCATTGGACGTTGATAAACTAACATTCACCTTTATCTTACCTTTGCCACACCCAGGGTAACTTGTCTGTGTGGCTGACCAAAGGTCACCCTGCCACGCGAGACCAGCTCAGCGCCATGGGATTCCCCGTTGACCAGTCCAGGCCGCAGCCGTTTGCCCTGACCCTCGTCCACTCCATGAGTTCCAAGAGAGGCGACTTCACAGTCACTCAGGGTGGGCACTTTGATACCTATTGATCTTTAATGATAAACACGATTAAATTTTTATGTATGTCCACACGGTTTTAAGAGGAATTCGGTAAAGGGGGGGGGGGTGAAGCTGACTAAAGTGTTAGAGCATTGACCTTCTATTTGGGAGGTCCCAGTTCAACACCATGAGCAGAGTTTCCCCCTTACTAGTGGGGTCGCTGTAAGTACCATGTGACTGAATGCTGAGACAGAGGCCTTGGTGTCCCCTTGCTGTGTCTGTGTGGCAGCACTAAAAATAATTAAAATATTCTCAGCCATTGTTCTGAGACCTGTCCACAGTATAGCTACTGGTCAGACCTGGAACTCTAGCTCTAAGCAATTTCAAATTAAAATAACGAATAAAATGCTTCCTCCAAATTGAGTACCCAAAGAAATAGAAATAGAAGTTTTAAAGTATGGTCATGGTCGATGATATTATGGATATTGCATTGCCTGAATAAGAAAAAGAAGGACCTGATAATTTGCTATATATTGATGTTAATAGTTATACTCAACAAACCTGACTTATAGGATAGAAGCTTCAATTGTATAGACTTAAATACCCTACTAAGATTGTTGTTTTTTTTACAATTTAAAAATGGGT
Source organism: Elysia chlorotica (assembly GCA_003991915.1). Taxonomy (NCBI): domain Eukaryota; kingdom Metazoa; phylum Mollusca; class Gastropoda; family Plakobranchidae; genus Elysia; species Elysia chlorotica. The sequence continues at coordinate 242,490 of RQTK01000484.1, forward strand.
CGCTAATCTGGGGTCTAAGTTTTTAGCTCGATTGTACTTACTAGCCCTAGCCGCTGTTTATTAGAGAGGCTTACCATACTTTTTCAACCCTTTCAGGCACTTTGGCACAACAAGAGAGTCAGACAGACCAACAGCAAGGAGCATCAGTGGGCGGATTTTTCCCATCTCTTACATTCTTAGCT
>RQTK01000484.1:246505-274682 GCA_003991915.1 Elysia chlorotica
ATCATCATCATCATCATCATCATCATCATCATCATCATCATCATCATCATCATCATCATCATCATCATCATCATCATCATCATCATCATCATCACCATCAGCTTTGTTGTCAACGTCATTCTTAATGTTTTCATCATCATCATCACCATCATCTTCATCTTTGTTATCATCATCATCATCATCATCATCATCATCATCATCATCATCATCATCATCATCATCATCATCATCATCATCATCTTTGTCATCGTCATCATAGTCATCATCATTAAATTTTTATTACTATCATCATCGTTTACATATTATTTTCTAACCACCTTTAGCTTTCTAATAGAAATCCCTCACTGAAAACAAATTACATTTTTACATCACTCTTGAAGTTTTATTGTACAGAAATAGTTATTGTTACAATAATAATTATAAAAACTCAACGATGTTTGTGATATTTATCTATATCTGAAAGTCATGTATGAAACACAGCATATGGAAAAAAGCATTTTCTGGACATGGCATTTCGGCCACCAAAAGTTGTTATTTAATTTGTGTTGTAGGAATAATCTACTGTGCCACCTGTCCACAGCTGAAAAATCCCTTCAGAACCTCAAGCTTTCAGATCCCTGGCATGTTTCAAAGTCACAGAATCCGCCTCTCAAGGTAAGTCATTTATGCAATAAACCAGACAATCTAACAACAGTTAATTAATCAGTCAATCGATCAATCAGTCAACCAATCAATCAATCATTTAATTAATCAGTCAATCGATCAATCAATAAAGCAATTAATCAGTCGGTTAATTAAATCATTAATCAGTTAATAATTTAAAAAATCTATCAGCTGTTGTCAAATGTTTATCCACTCACCTACTCACTATTTAGTTGTAGAGGAGACATAGAGGATGGCTTGTGGGCCAGCAATCGCCAGCTGGGATTTTCTCCTGCTGGCTTGACCAGTGTTGGTCAGTCTAATTATAATCAAATAATTGATAAGCCCATCAATTAACCAAGACTTTAGAAATATTGTTGTCTCCTCTTTTTAAATACAACCAATTGCTGAACTCGCGTTACACTTCATAGTGTCTAAATGCTTGTTATAATAATAGTTGCTTAATTATGTAGCTGTTTTCCACTCTAGCTCCCTAACTCCATCTTCGGGCCTACAATTGCCTGGTTTTCCTGCAGACATACATCTTTGTGCCTCCTGGTGGAAGCGAGGGTGCCGGTGCCATGTTTAATGTTGTTGCCAGGCATGACAAGACCGACCAGCTCTCCATGCATGTCACCCGCATGTACAGACCAGTCAAAGTGAGTCCAGGTCAAAGGTTGACGTAAGAACAAAGTTCAAGGTGAATAGAGGGGTGAAGGTTAGCTCAAAGACATTGCAACAGACAGTGAGCACGGAGATCTAGTCGAAGTTCAAAGTTATTTAACAGCAAAGACCAGTATTTAAGTATAGAGATCAAGTTTTGTTCAAAGGCAAACGTTGAGGTATTCAGAGTCAGTCTAAGCGATGCGGATGGATACAGAAAACTCTAAAGAAGAGTCTATGTAAAAGCATAATTTGGAAATATTAAATTCGCCTGTATTTGTGTGCTTAAAGTCCCAATCATTTTTTTAAATACGTCCCTTATTTATCAGTTTTACACATAGAGAATGAGAATAAAAGAAACTTATATTCTGAGACTCTTCTAGACATGTAATGTTTGATTACTTTTACACTCGTATTGGTCTCCCACAGAACAAAGATTGAGGATCATGCACAAGCTTAAGTTAAGTTCAAATGTTGACCTGTTGCTCTGCAGTCAAGACCATAACACATTACGCTATATGATATGACTTTCTCCCTCTTTGCGCAAAGTATAAGACAAAAATAGTTGATCCATTTCCAACCATGTATCTGCAGCACCTGGACTTTCTAATGAACAGGTCCCAAAATAAAGGATTGACAATTTTTCTGTGCTGCCACACAGAGAAAAGACAATAATGGGGATACAAAGTTCTCTGCCTCAGCCAGTCACTTTATACAGAGACTGATACCCATTTTCCTGTATATTTCTGATCGATTTTGAAGACTGCGTTAGTCATCCTTTGTTCCGTTCAGATTGGACTAAATATTAATTATAATATTCAAGAAGTAGCCTAATTTTCAATACAATCTCGACTACCCTCAGGTCCCTTGCTCAAGATTTGTGACAACTGTGGCGACACCCTCAGGGGAGGAGCTTGTCATTGTCCTCCTGTTCCCTGAATATCCCCCCAAAGGTGAGTGGTGTCTCATTGTCCACCAGCCACCACCAAAGTGTTATTGTACATTGTCTTATCAAACAAAATGAAACATGTGCTAGATCCGCAAATTACGGTGCGTTCATTTATCAGATTTGCATTGTGCCTCATAATCAGCTTTTAGATGTCCCGATTTTTGGTCCCAATGATGACTACCTTGACAGAACAAACTCCTAGTTTAGAAAAACACATTTTTCTTTTTAGTGTATATAAAATGTTATATACATTCATGTTTAAGCATATGAAAAATGTGTTTAGAAAAAAAAAAACAAGCTATAAAATTGTGCAAAATGAATTTCACAAAAGGGAGCATTTTTAGATCAGTTACACAAATACATAAAACATTTTTAAACATGACCATTGTTGTCTGGTATCCCTACAGGCTCTCACCTGATGATCCTGGTTTTGGATCTGCCCACCATGAGACTACGCAACTTCAGGAAAGATATCCCTCTTGATGTCAGAGAATTCTTTGATGTTAGGGACAAAAACGTCTGTACTGCTGCGGTAGGTACAGATACAGCTACAGCAACAGCAACAAAAGCTACAACATCAAGATCAGTAGCAGCAACATTAAAAGCAAACGCTATAATAATAGCAGCAACAAAATCAATACTAATAGCTACAAAATAAATACTAACAACATCAGCAATGAAAAACAACAACAATAATTGAAATGAAAACTACAAAGACAAAACCGGGAAGAAGAACACCACCAAAAACAATATGTTGTAAGTTACATATTTTTTACTTACATTTTGCCCTAAGAGTAAGAATGCAGTTTACGGGCATAGGGACTGGTACAATACACCTCAGACCACTTGTTAATTTTCAGATTTTCAGCACATGTGTTTCGTTTGTTGAAATCATGGTGTCATGGTTGAATCAGTGTTGGGTACATGTTTTTTTATGCAATACACACATAATTCAGTTCGAGAGAGTAGTACATGCCTCGACCAGCTTTCCCATATTAATTTTTATTGGCTGCATGTTTTTCACAAAGATTTCACAATTGACGTAAAAGGTAGCAAATTTCGATATGATACATATATACATTGAAAACTTGTCCCACTTGATCCAGCTCAAGGGATCTGTTGTTTCTTACTCGCAGCCCTGTTCTGTCACCATACACTTTTAGTTCACTTTGAGAAAACCAAATATATCTCAATGCACTATTATGAGAGAACTCACTGCATTTTTATTTTAAAATGTCTTCAACCTGTCAATGGTCCTCAGGTTTTGCAAGTGCAACCTATAACTCCTACACTATCCTATAAAGTTGCAACCCAAAAGTATATCCTTGAATTGTTCTAAATATGGCAAAAGTCATCAGGCTTTGTAAATGTATAACTCAATTTTCCAATAATTTATCCTCCGATTGTTTAGTTTTACCAATCGTGCTCAGGTTAAGCAAGTGAATGAATCAAAACAGTTCCAACTTAATTGTACCTGCTATTACTCTAAAATGCTTTCCATCTCCCAATGGTCCTCATGTTGTGTATTACTCCAACCAGAATCAATGAAGTTGAAAGCACTACTATCTGTCCTTTAGTACGGTACTTTTGAATTATACTAATGGTTCTCAGGTTGTTGAATGTCCCAAAGAATTCCCAGTGATCCCTTGACCATACTCAATCTTCCAATGGTTCTCAGATTTTGAAAGTATAGCTCACCGGCTCCAAATTTGATTAAAACCTTTTCAATTACCCTTTTGACTGCCTGAAACCCTCCAGTTCTTCCCAGGTTAAGCACATTAAGTTTATGAGTCTACAGCTTTAATTTTATTCTAAACCTCATCAATCTATTCTTAACTAAGTGTTCTTTATGCTCCAAATAAATTTAAGTTTTCTCAAGTGAATGGCACAAAAGTAATGATTTCATCATAATTGCAACTCATAACAATCTGTTCATTAATTATCTTTAATATCTCAATAATTATCATATTTTCAATTGTGCAATGAAAACATTTATTATTCGACACCTCAGACTGCTCAAGTGCATGGAGCTTGTTTATTTTAAACACATGTTTTGTTTGTTGAAGTCATGGTTGAATCAGTGTTGGGTACCTGTTTTTAAAAAAAAATAAAATACATGCATAATTCAGTTTGAGAGAGTACATGCCTCGACCAGCTTTCCCATATTAATTTTTATTGGCTGCATGTTTTTCACAAAGATTTCACAATTGACGTAAAAGGTAGCAAATTTCGATATGATACATATATACATTGAAAACTTGTCCCACTTGATCCAGCTCAAGGGATCTGTTGTTTCTTACTCACAGCCCTGTTCTATCATCATAGACTTTTAGTTCACTTTGAGAAAGCTGAACAGCACACGTTTCTGAGAGCACTAACTGCGTTTTTATTTTAAAATGTCTTCAATCTGCCAATGGTCCTCAGCAAATGTAGCCTACAAGATCCTATAATGGTGCAACCCCCAACAGCATATCAAAATTTTTATCAATATATAATTGTTTCAAATATGGCAATAATTCCGCATTCGATGATCTACGAGGGGTGTTCATTATGTCCTTAGCTTGACCTTGAAGCAGTTGTACTAGAGTAAAGAAATTTTGTGGGTAGCTAGATCATCTATGTTGAACACGGCATGCAAAATTTGGGGAAAATCGGAATTTTTTTTCTGCACCTTTTAGCGCATCAAGTAAAACAACCCCTAGGAAGTTGTCATTTGTTGTTTACAAATTGTCTGCCATGGAGGCCGTTGAATATCGCTCTGTCATCAAATTCCTTCACTTAAAAGGACAAACCCCCACGGAAATTCATCAACAGATGGTAGAAGTTTATGCTGAAAAGTGCCCTAACTACAGTACGGTGACTCATTGGGTGAGAAAGTTCAAATCTGGCTTTTTGTCAGTGATGGATGAACCTCGCGAAGGCCGGCCAACATCTGTTGTGACTGAGAAAAACGTGTCCACTGTGGAGGGACTAGTAAAGCAGGACAGGCGAATAACAGTCAAACAGTTAGCAAGTGAAACCAGGATCAGCGTAGGTTCAGTTGAAAAGATTCTTCATGATCACCTCAATCTGAACAAGGTCTCAGCTCGATGGGTACCAAGGTTATTGACCGCTGATCAGAAGAAAGAGAGGGCTGATTGTTGCAAACATCTTCTTCGGTTAGAAGCAAATGACGACTTGTTCTTTCAGAAAATTGTAACCATGGATGAGACTTGGATCTATCAATTCGATCCAGAGCCGAAAAACGCGTCTATGCAATGGAAAAGACCCTCATCGCCCCCACCAAAGAAAGCAAAGGTCACACAATCAAGTGGCAAGGTCATGCTGTCTTGTTTCTGGGACTGTGAGGGCATCATAATGACTGACTACATGGAAAAGGGGAAAACAATCACTGGAGAGTATTATTCAGGGTTGCTAAAAAGACTGAGATCTGAATTAGTAAGAAGAAGACGGGGAAAGCTTCGAAACGGAGTCCTGCTTTTGCATGATAACGCTCCTGCTCATCGAGCACGACAAGCCGTTGAGACAGCTGATCAGTGTGGCTATGAAATTCTTCCCCATCCACCATATTCACCGGATTTAGCTCCATCAGACTTCTGTCTGTTCCCAAACCTTAAGAAATCCATAAAAGGGCGCCGTTTTGAAGACATTGAAGATGCGATTTCTGCTGTGGAAGAGTGGTTTCAAGCGCAAAATGACACGTTTTACTCTCAAGGACTTTTGAAGGTCAAGGACAGGTGGCAGAAATGTGTAACTATGCAGGGTGACTATGTAGAGAAATAAATGTAAGTGTGCCAAATTTTAAGTCTCTGGGTTTATTCCTTCATTGTCATGCTAAGAACATAGTGAACACCCCTCGTATAATGTTCCATTCAATTTCGTCTTTTTCCTCAGCAAATGTAGCCTACAAGATCCTATAATGGTGCAACCCCCAACAGCATATCAAAATTTTTATCAATATATAATTGTTTTAAATATGGCAAAAGTCATCAGGCTTTGTAAATGTATAACTCAATTTTCCAATATTTTACCGATTGTCTTAACTTTATGAATCGTGCTCAGGTTAAGCAAGTGAATGAATCAAAACAGTTCCAACTTAATTGTACCTGCTATTACTCTAAAATGCTTTCCATCTCCCAATGGTCCTCATGTTGTGTATTACTCCAACCAGAATCAATGAAGTTGAAAGCACTACTATCTGTCCTTTAGTAGTCTTGAATTATACTAATGGTTCTCAGATTGTTGAATGTCCCAAAGAATTCCCACTGATCCCTTGACCATACTCAATCTCCCAATGGTTCTCAGATTTTGAAAGCTCACAGGCTCCAAATTTGATTGAAACCTTATCATTTTCCTTTTTGACTGCCTAAAACCCTCCAGTTCTTCCCAGGTTAAGCACATTAAGTTTATGAGTCTACAGCTTTAATTTTATTCTAAACCTCATCAATCTATTCTTAACTAAGTGTTCTTTATGCTCCAAATAAATTTAAGTTTTCTCAAGTGAATGGCACAAAAGTAATGATTTCATCATAATTGCAACTCATAACAATCTGTTCATTAATTATCTTTAATATCTCAATAATTATCATATTTTCAATTGTGCAATGAAAACATTTATCATTCGATTGCCTGAAACCTTCCAATTGTTGTCACGTTAGACTTGTGTATGAATTCAATCTCAACTTTTTGATTGGAAACCATATTAATATGCTCTTTAATAAAGAATTGTTTTCAATGTGCCAATGGTTCTCAGTTTAAGTAAATGCATGGACCCAAAGAGTTTCATTTTAATTGTAAAACGCAACAATATGGCCCAATGGTCCTCAGGTTACCCAAGTGTATGGCCCCACGGGCTCCAACTACCTGTTTCTGACCGTGTGTGGTCGACTGAGCTGTATTTCTCTCAACTCTGGAGCAGAGCTTCTCACACTAGACAGCATCAGCAAACCCAGAGGTACAGAGTCTTCTTAACTTAATTTTACTTTTTATCATAAATCATGGAGGAAAGTAAGGATTTAATACACATGTAGGCCTATAACTTTGGACGAAAAATTTGCACTCAAATCTTTTGTGGACGTACACTCCTCATTGTTCTTGTAAGAGACAAACTTCTTCATTCAAACAGAGCTTAAGTACCTTACTACTTCTTATAAACGTACCTTACGTAACCGGTTACTTTGTGTAAACAGACCTTAAGAAGCTAATGACTATGTTTTAACAGACCTTAAACAGCTAAGTACTTTGTTTAAACATACTATAAGCACCTAACTACTTTTTGTAAACACAACTCCAGCAGCTAACTACCTAAAGAAAAAAAGTTATTAAAAGTTAACGGCTTCGCATTCATGGACTTTACGGTGTAAACCAACAAACATCTGATATTTTGTTATGATTGTCCACAGTGCCAAGATTCCCAGGCCTAAAGCTGGACGAGAAGCAGATGACCTTGACCCCGTCTCACATAGTTGCCACTCTGGGAAACCTAGGCTCTCTCTATCTAGTCCTATACGAGAAGGTTTGTAAATACATGTATAGTTTTACGGTAAAAAAAATGTTGATAGGCATATTCTAACTTTGAATTCGGTAATATCTTTTAAGATATACCCCAAGTTTGGCAACTGTGGAACTCGCTATCTTGTCACCAAAGAGAAGGTTATCTAACTATTATAGTCATTTGGGTGGTTGTGGTAAGCAAAATTTGGATATACAATATGTAGTCAAGGTGTATACTTTATGAATTAGAACTTGGGTTAGGCTAACTAGATTCTCGTTATTTTAGTCCTCATTTTTTGTACAGATACGTTATGTAATTTCGACAAACAATTTATAAATGAAAAAAAACTAACTTTGGATTATGAGGTCTTTATGAAGTAATGCGCAGAATACTCACGATGTAGATTATGGACCATATGCAAAACTATAGGCCTATAGTAGCGCTGCAGGTCAAATTTAAAACATTGATCACACGGCAAAAAGGTAAACAAAAGAAAAGTGGTTTAGAAAGAGACACAGATAGATAGATAGATAAATAAATAGATAGAGAGATAGATATATAGATCAATCGATTGATAGATAGATAGAGAGAGAGACAGACAGACAGACAGACAGACAGACAGACAGAGAAAGAGCGATAGAGAAAGAGAAAGGTTGATGGAGAGAGAAGAAAAATCTGAACAAATTTATTACGTTCCATTTACTATTACAGAACACCACTAACATGAAGGTACTTCGCCTGGAGGATGCAAACACTCATGAAAACTCTCGCCTCATGTGCAAGGCCTACGAGAGATGGTGAGTACATGTACTTGTTACATAGGCAAAGCATTGACCCACTTGGTGAGTAGATTCAGTGGTTTAGGGATTCAACCTCTTTCAATGATACACTAAACAGCAGTAATTTCTCATTCTGTTCTACCGTTATCTGGTCAATTTGAAGAATTAATTCTTTCTTTCTTGACCACACTCTTAATACTAATTTTTGGTTTCATCATGACTTAAGTTGGAATCCCAACTCCTTTGAACAACTAAAACTGACCCAACTGGCTGATCCCTTTTAAAGTAAGCTGTTGTTCCAACATTTAACAGTTCAAATTATCAAGCACACTTGAACAAGACAGGTAGATACAAAAAGTGTGTGCACTGTCCTTCAAACAACTTGTGTTCCTGACAATTATCTTAAAATCACTGCTCAAGACAGCAAAAATAGTGCATTGTTCGTAAAATACCTATTTACTTTTAGGCTATAATCTTCAATCATTGTCTCACCACAGGAAAAGTCTAAACGCTCGTCTGAACTAATAATTAAGCATCTCCTTTCTGATTTTTAATCTAATCTTCTTGTTCCATGACAAGTGCATTTATAATTAACCCTTTCTTTCCTAACTATAAAACGTTTTTTTTAATCACAGGGCAGCAGCTCAAGTGTATTCACTGCCCATGAAAACTATGAAATAACCTTTTATTTCTTGACTATAATCATTTTTTTTTATCTGTCATAGGAAAAGCTTGAGGGAGGGAATTGCATAATTATTGGAATTAAGAATTAACCCTCTCTTCTCCTCAACTATAAACTCGACTTTTTTACCTATCACACAGCCAGTTTAAAGATATTCCCTACCTGAACTGATAATTAACCCTTTCTTTCTTGAGAAAAATCCAAACTTCTTTTTCCATCACAGGGACACCTTAAACCCACAGCCCAATCTGTTATGTAGCATTAATACCTCACTGTGTGATTATTTCCCTTTGCATTAAAATTATCTCCCTTATGCAAAAATTAACCCTTTCTTTCTTGAGAAAAATCCAAACTTCTTTTTCCACCACAGGGACACCTTGAACCCACAGCCCAATCAAACAAGACAAATGAAGGGTGTCCACTGCCCGTCTGAACTGAGAATTAACCCTTTGCACTGCACGCTGCCTGACATGAAACACAGGGAGGCCGAGATGCGGAGTCTGCTGCTGCGACTGCCCTTCACCAGTGACCCGTTAACCCTCGAGGACCAGGAGAAGGCCAAGATTGGAAATTACCTAAGTTTAGAGAGTAACGTGAGTTAGAGCCTGCAATAAATAGAGACTTGAATTTTCCGCCTTCTGATACTGATTGCTTGTCTTTAACATAAGTTTAAAAGTATGACAAATAGAATTAGGTTTGGGAAAGTTACCTACACTATTTTAAACAAGCCAAAATTTGAGGAGTAGCGTAAGTTAGAATTCCTAGCAAACAAAAACTAAAATTTTATGCATTCTGATACATTCAATCCACTACAGAAAACTTATAGAATTTCCTTATTGCCCTTGACATAGGTTTAAAATTAGGGGAAAGGGAATCAAGAATCGAAACTTACTGACACTGTGTTAAGCAAGCAGACCAAGATAAGAAGCTACAAAATTTGGAGAGTAATGTGGGTCAGAGATCGGAGGTTTCGTTAAAAATGGAAATGTTTTACTTCTCTAATAAGTGTATTTTTTTTTTTTTTTTTTTTTTTTATGGACTATTTTAGATTGTTTTTGTGTACAAATCAACTATCTGTTTTTTTTCTTTTTATGGTTTTTCAATAATTGCTTACCTTAATCCCCCCACCCTTCCTTCCTTCCTTTTCCCCCTGCCCCACCGTCTTTTTCTTTTTTTTTTTCCACAGGTTGAACATGAAGCCCTTTTGAGGGACTTGTGAGAGGAGAGAATAGCCTTTCCAGTTTAATATGAGTAAAATAGAATAATCTCCCTGGAAATATTTGAATTATTATGAGAAAGATTCAGTGAGATAGAAAAGTGAATAGGGAGAGAAAGAGAGGAGAGAGAGAGAGAGAGAGAGAGAGAGAGAGAGAGAGAGAGAGAGATACAGACAGACAGACAAAACAGACAGGCAGACAGCCAGAAAGAGAGAGAGAGAGAGAGTAGGATGAGAAAGAAAGTCTTCTTATCGAACTTTCCAAAAGGAAAGAAAGAAGGTCTGTATAATTATGTATTTGTGTGTGATATGTGTTCGTGTATGCACTGTCAATCTCTACTGTTACTCACTTGTTGTAACTTGTATTTAAACTGTTTTAATCACTTTAACTCTCTTGTTATCTCCAAAGTTTTCTTAATGTATTGTGTATCTCATATTATGCTCAAAGTTTTACAATGTAAAGAAAACGATGACAATTTACCACAATATTATTCTACACATAGCTAGAAGACAGATAAATAACTTTAGGAAAGATGGAAAGAATGGAATGTGTGTACCACTGCATCGCCTCAGAGACCTTAAATCTTAACTAGTTTAGAAATGAGATTGGGCATTATACAAACGACATGAATACAACCAGAATTATCATACACCTTTCAAATCATAAAAGGCATAATTATCTCTTGCACACAATTGTTCAAACATGACAGAATACTTTTTAAGGTTGAGATAACTTACGATCACCAAAACTATGTCGCATTTACTTTTATTGAATGTTTTTTGAGATGTCGTCAGCTTCCCCTGCCTGGACTGTTCTATAAGTTGTTGCAGGAAGTTGTTTCAACTCAGACCTGTTTTGAGCAACCGTGGGAAGATGTTTCTCACCATTTTTTGTGTGTAAAGTTTATGTGACCATTTTTAGAAGAAAATTATGATCTTTAAATGGTCAGTGTATTCAAGTCATTCAGGATATATGTACATGTACTAGTTTGGGCTGATGTCCAAATTTTCTGCCTAAAATAATAATATGATACACACTTTTCTCCCTAGCGCTAAAGTAACTGAGCCAAATTAATGGATGGAGTGGGTCTGTAAAATTCCTGGTTCAAACAATCAAGGCGATGGGTGCCGAGTAGAAGGTGCGGATTCGATCCCCGTCCATGTCATCAGTCTAAAATGTGTCTTTGTGTTCTTGTCTTATCTGTTGGTCTCAAGCTAGACCTAGGTTTGTGGCTGTCCCTTCTAACCTATTTTCACCTTACTCCTTCAGTTAGTAGCATCATTTTTTTATCCCTAGGTCTAGCTCCGTCTGTTAAAGCCTCTATAGTTGTTGGACTGCTTTTCTGTATCAAAATGTCATTATTACATGTATTAGATTTTATTTATTTTCATATTATTATGTATTCATTTGTGAAATGGTGCTACCAAAAATCCTGCAACAAAAAAAACAAAGTTGCCTGCTGTGTTCTGAATAAGGATGCTTTATGGGAGGATACTGAGAACTTTTCAAGTCACATTATGCTTATTCAACCAGTAGTGTCTAACGAGGGATACTCGTGTTAACTGGGAACCAGGGGTTTCTGGAAACATGCTGATCCCATGTATTGACCAAGCTACCATGCTCAACACCAGCTCAACACCAGTGTTTTAAAATTGTATTTTAAATTATAATATTAATTGTTTCCCTAAAGGCATCTTGATCTATGGGTGTGTAATTTGGTTGTTTATTTATCTTACATTTTGGTGATGGTTTGACCGTTATTAATCTTTGCCTGTAAATACATGTACCTAAAATTCAAACCATCATGAAACTACTGCAAATAAAAATGTTTGTGATGCAAAATTTCTAATGGGGGTTGATCATTACTAATTCGTATTTGTTGACGTGCTTTTGTTCAAAGAACTGTACCCGATGTCACTGTCTTGCCACCCCCGGGAGTAAACAGAGGCTCCATTGAAGCAGGGTAGCGACCTGTCTATCAGCAGGACAGGTCACCCAAATAACTCACCTGTCTTTGCGCTGTAGTTGTAGTTGAGTTGGTTTAACATCCAATATCAGCACTATATAGACTATATTGTGGACGGACCCCAAGACTGACGTCTGACAATTTTATGTGCTGCCACACACGAGACAGGAGGGGATACCATGACTCTGTCTCAGCCGGTCACATTAAACTGACACCAACCCAACCAGTAGGGAGCGAAATAGCCAGGGCACGAACCAAGGACCTATTGCGTCGGAAGCCGATGTTATACCCCAGAGCCATCGTGCCGCCCGGCGGAAAGGCGGAATTAGTAGATGGCCTGACAACTCGGGCCGGTAGACATGCTTATAGAGATATCGATGGATCGGAGATTCCGTTTTATTCTCTATATTTTAAGTCTACCGTAATGTTATTATTTTTTTCTTCATATAAAAGTAACCTATTTGCAACGTAGTTTGTCAGAGAGCATCATATACGTGGATGGGACCCCGAAAAAGAATATCCTTGACTTGGTCGAACACGTTACTTATAATGACATTGACCCAACAAGTAGAAAAAAACATATCTGCCAGTGGGGTATCGACTCCGAAATATTCAGATTTGTAGTCGTTAGCTCTACAATTGGACTGCAATGTAAAACCTATGATACATGTTTGTGAGATAGATGATACCAAGTCACAGAGTCTGTGTGTGAGATGGAGGGAGGGGGCAAATAAAAAAAGATTAGCAGGAAACACACTAATAAGTCATTAAGAGACAAAGGGAAATGGAGAGATTAGGAAAACAAAAAGAGAAAATGGAAATGAGAGAAAGAGAGAGAGAGAGAGAGAGAGAGAGAGAGAGAGAGAGAGAGGGGGGGGAGATATATGATGCAAATGATAGATATAATTATAAACATAAATGTGGGCATAGTGATAGTTGGAAAAATAGATAGACATACGTGTATATGGACATATATAATATAGATAAATAGAGATAGGTAGATAGATAGATAGATAGATAGATAGATAGATAGATAGATAGACAGATAGATAGATAGATTAATGTATAAAATATATGTTTCGTATTATGTAAGGATAAAAAAGAAATAGAAATTTCTCCGACAGAAGGAAGGAACAAGCAAAAACAGCTGTGATCATTGTTTCTGTTTATTTTTCGTTTTGTATTTTTTTCTAAATGTAAAAACAAGCGCTGGCCCAGGTTGAATTGTTGTTGTCTCTTTTCGTGTTATAAAATTTCCAGAAAAAAGAATTATAAGGAAATGAGAGATCCAAAATTATAGTGGGGATAAGAGAGAGAGAGAGAGAGAGAGAGAGAGAGAGAGAGAGAGAGAGAGAGATCAGGCAAACAAAAGAAAGCTAGTCAAAGGATAGATCGAGGGATTGAGAAAGACACAAATTAAATCATTGTTACAAAAATCAAATCAAAAGACAGATAAAAAGAGAGGAGTGGAGAGGAAGTTAAAGAGAAATGACAAGGAGAGCTAGAAAGAAAGCCTAGAAAGAGGGGGGGGGGGGGAGAATTTTAGGAAATGATGAAAAAATTATATCTAAATACCGTATGATTTTAAAATGCTTTACTGTTTGTATTTTAGGTTCCTAATTTAAACAGAAACGGGGATAAATAAGTTCACACCACATGGTCTATACGTATTGCATTGAAATACAATGTATCCTGGAATCTCTTTTGACCAGCACTTTGCAAATTACTGTGGTTCCCATTTGTACGAGACCTTTAAAAATGAAGATAAACAAAACTATTACAAAGTTGACTTATAATAACTAGACCAAACAGCACTGCACACATAAAAAACAACAACCCATGAGGTTAAAAATGGGAAAGAAATATTCTAAACTGGGCTCTTTCTGGGCCAAGTCCTGCGCATGCGATAGGAAGCGAAACCAAAACTTGGGGCACCCGTGACTTCTAACCAACGCCCCCTGGTGGCGGTGGAGCAGGTCGTCTGTACTAAAGTCCGTGAGTCTTCTTGTACTCTGGGGACATAAAATATGGCAAGAAAAAATAAGATGAGGTAAGATCAAATAAGATGAGATGTGCCACGATACTATACGATAAGATAAGATTTACTTTCACCATCAACATGGGAAGTTTAGCAGAACCAACAGTACTTATAACACTATTTTACTTTTTACATTCTCTGTCTCTCTCAGTCTCTCTCTGTCTCTCTCTCTCTATCTCTCTCTCTCTCTCTCATTCTCTCTCTCTCTCATTTTGGTTATTATTCTGTCTTGTGGAAAACTATGAAACTGGCGGTTATCTTGAAGATGATGAAGATAATGATAACGGTGATGATATTTATGATTATAATCATTATCATGAGTAGTAAGAGGGGCAGGGCGACGTGGTGAAAACGATATCTTGTTGAAGGAAATAGGGATAAATGTTAGTGAAAATGAGGATGGTACGGATGATAATCATGATAATAAATAAATATGATGGAAGCGATCACATGAATGATGATGTGAAAGGTAATATACATGATTCATTTGTCACACTATGAATGTTTACTCTTTCAGATATAAGGTTTCCTACAGCTTTAATGGTCGTAAATGACAAACTGATTGTCTTGTGCGAGGAAAGATCTGGTTCATCAACCACCATATCAGCAAGACTTCCAGACCCAGTTGTTAGGGTCTAATAATAGATCTACCACTGTCTTCTATGCTAGCAGGATTGTCAGCCTAGATTTTTAGGCCCTATACATATTTAATATATTTCTACTAACCTTCAACCCAAACAGAAAGGGTTCAAAGAAGGATGAGCGAATTGTGCAGACATTTTTGCCGATATAGATGTTGGTTGTAGAGCCTTAGAGGCTCTAGGATGAAAGTCGTCCCGGTACAGACATTTATCGTCTGGTCCTATAGCTATCACAACATAGCCGTTACCGTGCTGACGTGCCGTAAAAACCAAACCTATATCTCTCTCAGTGTAGACTTACCATCAAAGGAGAGCTTGCCATCGTGGTTCCTGTCCTCAGACATGTAGTACATGGCCGCGTCGTCAGGCGACATGCCTAGCCTCTGAGCCACCTCGCGGAGCTCGTCCACTGGAAATACACAACACAGGGGGGGGGGGGTAAATTATAGTTCAAAAGTCAAAAGGTAAACATGTCATAATTCAAATCACAAGATTATTTAGTAAAAAGTGCGATGGTTTATACGGCTTCACTTTACTAGTCTTGCACAGCTAATTCTGCTCATAAGATCCTTGTCAAAGTTTATTTTTTAATAAATTATTTCGACCTAGAGTCATGTTTGGGAGAAATTGACAAGAATGTGCCCATCGCTTTGTCCAGATTTTTGTGTCATCCTTTTTTAAAATAAATTAAAATTCATTGTCCGAAAAACTCATTAATTAATGACAGCCACATTTAGAAACGGCACCTCCTTAACTGCGGTATAAGATGCCAAAGGGAACCTTGTCAAGCTTAAACAGAGGATGATTAGCTCAAACAATTGACCACTTCCGTCCCTTTTCTGCCTATGTTTCGATCACGTCGTGAATATGGCTCGGTAGTCCTATTGTTAGAGCATAGATTTCCGACACGATATAGCTTAGTTCCTGACGTGGAAAGCCAAGAAACCAACCTTTAGTTTTACCTTTATTCGTCGTGACTACTGACCAAGCAGCGGGTATAGCGCCCTGGTGTCCAGTTCATGATTAGCCTAGTTACTGACAAGGACAGTTCAGAAACAAACAGTTACCTTGACCTTGATCTTACCCATCCATGGCTTGTGAGACTTACCTGTAATGAAGCCGTCGTCGTCCGAGTCCATGAGGAAGAACCAGTCTCTGGCCTCGCCCATCGAGTTGCTCTGACTCAGGGACTGGACATAGTCCGGCACAAAGTCCACGACGCCGTTCCCTGGTGGGGGGATACGTGGAGGGATGGTGGGGGAGGGGTTTCAGGCGTTAGTGGGCTGGTTTATCGCAAGTAATATAATTGCGTAAACAGTGAAAGTCCATAAAAGGGAAGAGCGGTACACTATTTCAACGTGGACGTCTTCTGTTTTCCAAAACGTGTCGTAATAACAGCTTCATAGCGACGCTTTAACCTATCAAGATCTGTCCTAACTAATGCCCCATTGCCCACACAATACTTCACCTTCTTTCCAAATAGCATCTCTCCGGTGTTCATGTCTTTTGGCTGCAAGAGTCGTAGCAGATGATGTTTATAAATGCGGTAGTATTGGTACGACGCTTTTTGGGGTACTGAATGCTTTGCTACGACTCTTGTTTGCGCTAATGACAACTCTTTGCCAAAAAATTTGGGAGACCAAGACCTGGCCGGATGAATGGACAAAATCACTTATGATACTTCTCCCTAAGAAAGGTAACCCCCGAAAATGCCAAAACTACAGGACAATTAGCTTAATCAGCCACTCAAGCAAGATAATGCTAGGGATCATTCTGAACAGACTGAAAAATGAAGCAGAAGAATACCAGGCAGAAGAACAAGCAGGGTTCAGACCTGGTCGTAGCACAGTCGAGCAGATCTTCAACTGCCACATAATGATGGAAAAGCACCTCCAGCATCAAAAAGAACTCTTTCACAATTTCATGGACTTTAAAAAAAGCATTTG
The DNA here is from genome assembly GCA_003991915.1 of Elysia chlorotica. Taxonomy (NCBI): domain Eukaryota; kingdom Metazoa; phylum Mollusca; class Gastropoda; family Plakobranchidae; genus Elysia; species Elysia chlorotica. The sequence continues at coordinate 263,523 of RQTK01000484.1, forward strand.
ATAGAGTATGGCATTATGGAGTTTGGCATGCTTTGCGCAGTTTTGGCATAGAAGAGGCACTTGTCCAAATCATGAAGTCACTATACAGTTCAGCAAATAGTGCAATACTCCTGAACAACAACGCCAGCAATTACTTCAAGACAACAATTTGTACTTAGAAAACATCATGATAAGAACATTACATAACTTCAAATCCTCAATCTCCATTGGAGGACGAATAGTTTCTAACCTAAGATTTGCCGATGATATTGACCTGATGGGAGGAAGTAACGATGAACTGCAAGAGCTTACCGATAGATTGTCAAACAGTGTTCGAGAACATGGCATGGAGACCAGTAGTGAAAAGAGCAAAGTGATGGTCAACAGTGGAGATAATACAACAGTACAGATTAGCATGAACGGCCAACAGCTAGAAGAAGTAATGACTTTCAAATACCTCGGGGCTACGCTCACAATGGATGGACGCTCCACTGTGGAAATCAAGATAAGGCTCGCCATCGCAACAGCTAGCATGGCAAACTTAACAAGATCTGGAGCAGTAAAAATATAAGCTTCTCTACGAAACAAAGTGTACAAAACTCTCGTCCTGTCCACCCTACTCTACGGCTGTGAGAGCTGGACGCTTACAGCTGACTCGACAAAAATGATACAGGCATTCGAGAACAATAATGCTTTAGGCGCATGTTAGGGATCTCATGGAAGGACCGTAAGACGACCGAATTTGTACAAAGAGAAACAAAGGCACGAGCAGGACAACAAGAAAACCTGATAGGGATAGTGAAAAGAAGCGTGCATGGTTTGGCCACATCTCTCGCCACAACAGCCTGGCAAGACAGTGCTGCAGAGAGCACTAGAGGGCGGCAGAAAGCGCGGACGACAGGTTAAATGTTGGGCTGACAACCTGAAATAATGGACCAGACTAGACAGCCCAACCCTGACGAGATTGGCAGAGGACAGACCTGCCTGGCGATCGCTGTCATACGAGGTGTCGACCATGTATCCCCTACGACTCCACAATCAAGGGCCTGAGTGAGTGAGTGAGTGAGTGATTTGGATAGTAAAATAATGCTTTGCTAAGACGGTATTTGGAATGGTAAATCGTATATACTTGTAACACAGAAAAGCGTCGGAAAGTTACTGGTAGGCCAGTGAGAATAAATTTCGGAAAGATTCATCTTTGGATATATTTTTAGATTTTTCTTTAGTTAAATTGAAAAAAATCAACTAACAACTTAAGGCAAAGTTGATTGGATGACATCTATATTCTTTTAAACGGAAACTTCGCATATTCGTCAAATAGATATAGATAAACATGCTTATTGAATAGTCTGCCGTTTGTGGGTGGATTGGGGTGGGGGTCGGGCGAGCTGACGCAAGTGGTAGAGCATCTGGCTTTCAATCTGGAGGTTCCCAGTTCGGTCTCACGATCTCCCCCCCCCTTTTTTTAGTCGTTCTGTTGGCGTAAGAAAAAACGTGACCGGTTGGGAGAAAAGTCCTGGTATTCACGCACTGTCTCTGTATGGCAGCAAATAAAACTGCCGTAATAGGACCGTATCGCCTTAGGAACGTAGGAGACGTTAAATTTGGAGACTACTCGTCTCTTTCAGTGAACACATTGATTGGTAGATTATAGTTCCCAAATACAGGAGCATCCCTTCAAATCAGATACAGGAGAACTGGAATCCTTTGTATGAGCATAAGCTGCACAGCAAAGCGGAAAAAGATTGCAGCTTCAGCAAGCCTTAAGATCACGAAGTGACCCCCCCCCCACACACACACACACACACTCCCCGAACAAAAACTTTATTTTTACCATATAAAATGTAGGATAAACTTACGACTGAAAGGACCTTAAGTGGAACTGTCTATCAACATAATTAAGGACCATCGCCTTAACCTTAGACAGCCTATTAATTTATGCGCGTTGAAAACTAGGGAGACAGTTATTTACAGAGATCTTAAGAGGTGGCGAGTCTCTATAGTTACGATGATCACTCTGTTTCAACGTTCAACAGTAATCTTCCGCCACGGCAAATAGGGCGATAAACCATTGCCTTTTTACAAACAAAAACTACTAGGCTAAGCAAATCGTGACAAGGACCTGCGTCAAGAGATGAAATTGCTTTGATAAAGATAAGATAGGATAAGAACTTTAACGAGCCCTCTTGTGGAAACTCAGAATGGTATTACTCCGCAAGATAAATAGGGCGAGAAAAAATCAGGTTAACATTATCCTAGGAAGAGGAGTACTTTTTCATGATGCTAGCCTACTTACCTAACGATGTAAAGTGTGGCAATTGTACCCAAGAGTTTAATAGCTCACTTTGATTCAATATACAAAGCAAATTTATTTTGGTGGCTTTGTCGTTTTGAAAAAGCCTCGCAGCGCGGAGTAATCCGAACCATCCTTACTGTTGATATCCTTCCGCGCGATGAATGCGGCCACTGATTCGTCGGTGACGTTCTTGAACTTTTGTAAGAAGTTCTTCACCTCCTCTGGAGTCGCCCTGCCATCTGCGTTGTGGTCTATCATGTTTCTGAATTGCTGCTGCATCTCTGGTGGGGTGCAAGGATTTTGTGAAGGAAATATTTAATGGTAAGGAAGTGGAACATAAGAAGAGTGATAGATAGATGGGTAGATAGATAGATAGATAGATAGATAGATAGATAGATAGATAGATAGATAGATAGATAGATAGATAGATAGATAGATAGATAGATAGATAGATAGATAGATAGATAGATAGATAGATAGATAGATAGGCAGAAATAAATAGACAAATAGAAATTTAAATTGATAGAAAGATGGATAAACAGAATATACATAAATCGAGAGATCTAGAATAGATGCTATACACATTATTGAGAGAATACATATTTTAACTAAAAATACAACGAAAGAGAAGTAAATAGATACATGCATAGATAAATATCAAGATTATCCCCATGTTCATGATCATGGATTATCATCATCATCATCATCATCATCATCATCATCATCATCATCATCATCATCATCATCATCATCATCATCATCATCATCATCATCATCATCATCATCATCATCATCATCATCATCATCATCATCATCATCATCATCATCATCATCATCATCCCGTCGTCATCATCATTGTTATTATCATTTACCGTTAACTAACGCATTATCTTTTTCATGATTTAAAACAGTTTTAAAGTGTGATAATGTGCTTGTTGTAAACAGGGCTGTCAAGATCTTGGTCAAGGAAACGGGAAATTCAATTATCTGTAGTAGAACACAGATTTAAAGGACTGAAGACCTTCCGTGAGATCTGAGAGACATCGAGTGTGCTCAATGTAGTGCCAACATTAAACTACGTGTACAAAAAATAGTTATAAGAGTTCTTTGTCTCTCGTTATCTCTCTGTCTCTCTCTCTCTCTCTCTCTCTCTCTCTTTCTCTCTCTCTCTCTCTCTCTCTATCTCTCCCGATATATATACCCCTCTCTCGCTCTTTCTCCTTTTCCCCTGCTTCTGTATCTGTATGGCTTTGTTGTCTCTCTTGCTCTATCTTTCTCTCTGTGTCTTTCCTCATTCTCCCGTTCTCTCATCTCTTTCTCTTCCAATAATGTAATTCCCATTGACTCTCTTACAACCTCAGCGATTCACTTTTCTACCGAACCCTCCTGTCTATTTGCCCGATCACCTTAACCAACTCGCTTGTCACAGCCAAATCAACTGATTGGCAGGTTTAGCCGAAAGGCCAACGCCCGAATAAACCTATAGTTTGACTCTCAGGCTGTCTCACTTAAGGGCTTAACAGACAGGGATGAATCAGACCATCGACTCGTGTACCAGCAGGACTGTCAGACTGAGTTGTCAGGGGTCTTTACAGCTCTGCTACTTCGGCTCTAAGACCAGGGGCTCAAAAATAGTGAGAGGCTTGGGTTATCAGTCTTGCTGGTACATGTATAGTACTCGATGGATTTGACTGAAGGAGACCCGGAAGGACATAGCAAAAGATTCGCCCACCTTAAATCCAAAGTTCCCATTGTTACGAATCTTAGAATTCTCAACATACCGCTTGAATGACATTAAAAGGTTTTTTATCGTGTAATCGGCCTAAACTTTGTTACGTCCCCTGTGTTTCCCAAAAGTCTCTTGCGAGATGAAGGAAGCATCGGCTGAAGTTCGAATCCTGGACTTCATCAGATATTCGGCCCAGAGCTCTGCCGACTTAGCATTTTACTTTTAGTGCTGAACCCTTTAGTGCTCCACTCCCCAATCCCCCTTCTCTGTCTGTCTGTCTGTCTGTCTGTCTGTCTGTCTGTCTGTCTGTCTGTCTGTCTGTCTGTCTGTCTGTCTGTCTGTCTGTCTTTTTCTCTCTCTCAGTCTCCCTCTCTCTCTAATTCCTAGCTTCTCAATTTCTTTCAGAACCAAAATGAATCCAAAACAAAGTGAAAAATGAAATTATAATTATCAAACTCAAAGAGAAAGTAGGTTTGGACGCCCGCCTAGTAAGTACTACAGGGGCCATGGTTGTGCGTCTAAATCTACTCTGTCTTTGTAATTAGCACCCTTACCTTGGAGTCTGGGAATGGATACACACGTCTGTGGAAGAATGAAAAAAACTTGTAGGTTTTACTGGTTTAATTGAGTGATAATTAGTCCATTCATTTTTTCATTATTTACCATGGGAACCGTAAAGAACCTTAAGAGATAATATCAAATAAATATTATTTGTTTTAGAAATTGATAAATATAAGAAAGAGAGAGAGAGAGAGAGAGAGAGAGAGAGTGAGAGAGAGAAATAGAGATAGAGAGAGAGACAGAGATACATAATTATAAGCTTTCTTTTTTACCTAGTTCGCCTCAAAATAGAAATGGCACTGATTGATATATTTCTATTAAAAAAAATGTTTTAAAGGTCATCTAAAACCGTTCATTACAGAGTATTAAAGGACTTGCATAAAAGCCGAAGAAGAAAACACCCTTTAAATTTGAGACATACATGTTCCTCCAGATAACATTTTCTTCATTTTCATCTAAAAGAAAAGCTGATCCAGGTTTCACGATAAAAGTGCAATTGGAGAAAAGTGGAAAACTGTGGCATCTCAAAATCCTTTTAAAAAACAGCAACAAAACAACAACAACAATAAAAGAGGAAGATATATAGCTTTGCAGCCCTAAACATTAGCGGCAGAGAATATGGAAGAAACGTTTGTGCTTTTATCTAGACTGCCTCGAGAAACTTCCTATTTTGTGTGTTACTGTAAACAAAATTGGATTGTTCTCTTGCTGCCCCGGAGGCTCGTATCGGTTTTAAAAAATGTGGAGAGATTTAGCAACGGTCCTGGGGCGAAACTTGTTAGAAATTCTGGTTTGATTTGGAAACTAAGCTCTGTCGTCTTATCGAAAAAAAAAAACAACAACAACAAAACAAAAATAAATAAATACATTAAAAAAAATAAACGCATGCGCAAAGTGAAGAATTATAGGGCACATACGTTTTTGTTTCTTCATCATAAAAAAACAACAACAACACACACACACACACACACACACACAAAGAAAGAAAAAAATGTATAGGGCACATACGTTGCTTTTTTTTTCATAAGAGTGCAGAGTTGGTGACAATCGAATAGCGCGTTTGACTTAAGAGCTGTAAGGAGGTACGTTCAAAACTGCGCCGATAGACATTGAACGAGGATTGACCCCTGGTCTTAACTATTAGTGTTACGAAGTGAAGAATTATAGTGCACATATGTTTTTGTTTCTTAAAAAAAAAAAACCGACAAAAACACACACACACACACAAAAGAAAAAAAAGGCAAGCGCAAAGTGAAGATTTATAGGGCACATACGTTGCTTTTTCTCATAAGAGTGCAGAGTTGGTGACAACCGAATAGCGCGTTTGACTTAAGAGCTGTAAGGAGGTACGTTCAAAACTGCGCCGATAGACATTGAACGAGGATTGACCCCTGGTCTTAACTATTAGTGTTACGAAGATTGTTTGAATTAAATCAAGAACCGCCCCCCCCCCCCCTATTCATTAATCAACCCGCATATTCATCTATCGCTAAATCCGCCCATTCCAGTATAGTAATTTTCTGAGCAACCCAAAGTTTCTTTGTAATTTAGCTCAGTAATTATGACTGCGCGGGTGGTTCAAATAGTACGAATTATTGAAACAATCTTGTCTAAAATTATACACCGAACGTCAGCAGTGGATTAGGAACAACCGAAAGACAAAGAAACTCAAACCGAAATATAAACCATCATGATTTCTTCTTCATCAATATGAAAACATAACTCAATTAGCAGAGGAACTTTGTTGCATACAAAGGGGGAAAAAAGAAAGAAATAAACGGAAATCTGGGACTGAGTTTTGCTAATCCGAATTATTAGCCGAGACCCACACAATGATATTAGTTTTGATTATTAAAACAACTCCGTTAAACGAACGTGTGAATTAAATCATGACATTAATTAGGATAATTAGGATAATTATATCGCAAGAATTCAAAAATGTTGATTTTAAGAATATTATTGAATTTATTTTTAAATAGCATAAATTGTTATAATTGTTGCTGTTGGATTATTCTATCCTTATATTCTTTCTAATAAACTGTGTTGATAAACTGAACTTAATGTTATCTCTATAAGTTTTCTTTTCTTCCCACTTGCCTAACCTTCTTCCGAATATCTCGATCTGACGACACTTCTAACCCGGTGCTATTATATGCAATTGACTCGGATGCGGTATTACATTTCATGCTCTAAGGTGAGAATAATTACCTCCGACACAGCTATAGGACATACATTTACGCAATTTTGGGAGGATCAAAAGGTCAATGTATTTTGTCATCAAAACTTCCCACAGGCACTTTTCTTTATTCGGTTCAGACTGAAAAAGCAACATAGGAAGTGGAAAGACAAAGAGATAAAGACACAGAGAGACAGAGAAGTGGTGCGCAAGAAATAGGGTAATAGAGAGAGGAAGAAAAAGAGATAGATAGATAGATAGATAGATAGATAGATAGATAGATAGATAGATAGATAGATAGATGGATAGATAGATAGATAGATAGATAAAGAGATAGAGAGACAAAGACAGACAGACAGACAGAAACAGGAAAGCAGAAACGTAAACAGAGAAAAAAGAGAGAGAGAGAGAGAGAGAGAGAGAGAGAGAGAAGAGAGAGAGAGAAGAGAGAGAGAGAGAGGAGAGAGAGAGAGAGGAGAGAGAGAGTGACACACACAGAAACGTATGCGCAGACATTGCGTGGTAGAGACAGCGAAAAACATAAATGAGCATATACACAGATAAAATATAGATAAACAAAGAGACATGCAAAAGCATGTACGGAGGCATAGAGACAGAGGACGACAGAAACAGAGACATACACAGATAGAAAGACAGACAGAGACAGAGAGACATACACACAGACAGAAGTGTAGAGGCTGGTTGGGGTTGGTTGGTTGGTTGGGTTGGTTTAACGTCCAACAGCAGCACTATATAGGCTAAATAGTGGACGGGCCCCAAGACGGACGTCTGACAATTTTATGTGCTGCCACACACGAGACAAGGCGGGGATACCATGACTCCTGTAGAGGCAGAGGAGTTGAAAAGCCAACAGCAGAATATTCTGCTAGATGTCTAGAGAGTATTGTTTAAAGTAAATTACCACAGAGCTTCCACAGCAATCTTAAACTTAACCATGCCAGGGATTTCAGCTGTTAAACCAGCCAGCCTCAGGCAGGCATGTCACTGGGGGGTGGACAGTGTTGTGTGTGTGTGTGTGGGGGGGGGGGGGTGTAGACCACTGGTGGCGCTGTGGTGCTATGCAAAGGCTCTTTTCCTGGGTCGCCAGATAGTTCAGTAAGTTGGTCTTCTGGACTGAGAAGCAAACGGTTCACGCTTCGAATCTCAGCTACTGAGCTAATGTACCTGTCCCCGAATTGGATATTCTTCAAGATATTTAAGAAACGCACTTCTCTCTCTCTCTCTCTCTCTCTCTCTCTCTCTCTCTCTCTCTCTCTCTCTCTCTCTCTCTCTCTCTCTCTCTCTCTCAATCTCTCTTTCTCGTTCTTTCTGTTTCTTTCTCGAATGTTATTACGAAACGATATCAAGGACCCTTAAATTCCTCAACTTTGACATTTATTTGTTGTTTAAGATAAGTCAAAGAGTGCACGAAGGTAGCACTCAGATTGTGTTAGTCTCATGTTCCATCACGCTTATTTATATACAAAGTTAATGTGTACATTTTTTTGGAGTATAGCTGCATTAAACGGACGGACTAATACTTTCAAATGAATTTGATTGCTCGCTTTAACTAATTGATAATATTATGCCAATAAACCAATGTATCGAATACACAATAAAAAAGCAAGCAAACAAACATAAACTATCCATTGAATTAAGTAACTTATCGTTCAATTTATCGATAAACATCGTATTAGACAAATAGAAATACTGTGGACTGCATTTAAACATAAATTATAAGCGAACGAAAAAAAAAACCACACACACACAAAACAAAAACAACTACGCTTACAATGTCTGCGGGATCAAAGCTTCGCGCATGTCTGTTGAGAATGTTGCCCTCTGACCCCAGCCCAAGCCGGCGACCTTCCGACGCACTACCAACGGACGCGCCGAGCACAAGAATTGATGACGTCGTTAGCAAAAGCCACGCTGAGATGAGAACGTTCATGGCTGAGTCTCCGTTTTCTGAAACAAAAAAAAAGGGAAATTAGAAAGATTGAGGTGACATTAAAATGGTTTTATCTACACCAACGTGATAAAACTGTAAGGGGTTGAATCAACAGGTTTGATCTGAATGGTGGAATCATTAAAAAAATATTAATATTGTACAGAAGTATCTCTTTCTTTCCCTGACATAAACTTCAACGGTGGATGGAATATATACAAACACATGAAACATTTCGTATCAACCAACCTTTATCTTCTGAGACAGAATGTGTGTAACTAATTTCTATAGAAAACTCTGTAGACCATCTCAGGTCATTTCAAGTATGTTTGGGACAGACAAATTGATTTTTCTACGATGAATAATATTATTACCAAGGCTTGCGAAACCGTTCTTGTTGAATGGTAAAACTGTAAACCTAATATGAGCAGCTATCATGGGCTATTTGCATGCCTGCGTCCTTTTTTTTTTTTAAAGATGAATACTTTGCTCAGTAGACAGAGTAATGCCACTTTATTCACATACAAAAGACCTGAGCAATTCAGTCAGTGGAGCGCACAACCCCTTTTCATGAAGACAAGGGTTCGAACCGTGGTAAGATCGCATGGTTCCCTACTGGTTGGCTCGGTGTCAGTATCATGTTACTAGCGGCAATAGAGATTGTTGTATCCTCATTCTACAATTTCAGATGTTACTCTTGTGACCCATTCGAGAGATAGCCTTGTTTTCTTTTACGGTGGACATAAAATAAATTATTTAACAGGTTTCAAAATTTTATTAAAATTGAAACGAACGGGATCATATCTTCGTTGCAATATTATTTAAATATGAATCTTTAAATCAATTATTTAAAACTGTAAATGCGATCTAACGCGATAAAAACTGCTATGCATTTGTGCTATAATTTCAATAAGGCAATAAAACATCATGTCCTCTTTTATTTATTCTCGAACATGTATACTATTTTTTAAGATACTATGTATTCTATGTGTTTTCTTTTCCCTTGATGCAAGTTTATTTAGTTTTCCATTGAGATTTTTAATAGATATTTTCAATAATATTTTTGTTTAAAATCACACCACAAAATAAAAAGTTTCTAATACAATTTTACTTAATTTTCGGAAGTGGTAAAATGTGGTAAAACGTGTGAAATGTCGCACACAAAAACCCGTTACATCAACCCAACACCACAATGGTTCCGCCATCTCTCTCTCTTTTTCTATCCTACCCCCCCCCCCCCCTCCCGATCCCTTTCTTTGAACCTTTTTTTTCCCCCCCCCCCCCCCCCTCCTTTTTTTAAATAACTTTTTCTCACTCGTTATCTCTCTTGCTCCCTCTTTGTTGCACACTCTCTCTCATTCTCTGTCTTGATATCTCTCTCTCATCCTCTCTCGCTCCTTCTTTCTCTCTCTCACTCTTTCATAGATAAGCCGGTGTCAATCCTGAAATTTTCATTGGTTGCGTCCGCACATAGACCGCAGTATTCGCCCCTCCGTGTCAGAATGAGGCAATTTTTAAAACTGCTCGATTGGCGCGCTGTTTAAATGCATTACATGTAATAGCAGAATCCCGCTTTATGCACGCCCCTTTTAATTGAGTGGCGGTCTTTATGCGATTAGGGGCTTAACGGTGATGCAGAATGGCGTCTGATGTGAAGTTCGAAGTTTGGACATTTCCACAGGACAGGGGAGAAAGGGTGGGTTGTTTTTTGTGTTTGTTTTTTGCTTTTTGCTTTTTTTTTTTGCTTTTTTTTTTACCCATCTCTAATATACTTATTATTATTTGAGAAACGGAGGAGAAATATACACTTTCTGTTGGGAATACGATTTCACACAAAGTTGTTGGAAGATAGTGATTATGAGTCATGTACAACAACACACACATAATGATATGTTTTTTTTTTCGTTTGATTAATAAACGCTTATGCTCTATACCAGAATAAGTCGCAACAGTAATCATTACTTAAACTTCTACGATCATTAACTCTTGGCTAGCTGTCTAACACCTAAAGAAAAGACGAAAAAAACAGAAAGAAAAAAACCTGGAAACCAAAAACTTGGGTGTTGAGCGGTCACAGATCAGGGGACATTACTATAACGAAAAGTGCCCACCCAAGGGAAATCACTCGCACACTTAGCAGAGTGTGACGTCAGTATCGGAGAACAACTCAAAACTCCCAGAATGATAATACAAGACCTTGAGACTTGGTGATTAGGAGTCCTGTAATTTTTTTGCCAAAACAATTTTTGAAAAAAAAACACCTTAATGAGACTATAGTGACGTACCGCAGTTTTAGCCTATCAAGAGCGAATTTCCGATAGACCGATCTATCTATCTATCTATCTATCTATCTATCTATCTATCTATCTATCTATCTATCTTTCCATCTATCTATTTATCAATCTATCTATCTATCTATCTATCTATCTATCTATCTATCTATCTATCTATCTATCTATCTATCTACCTAT
>RQTK01000484.1:274806-295159 GCA_003991915.1 Elysia chlorotica
CACTGCCTCTCTCTCTCTCTCTCTCTCTCTCTCTCTCTCCCTCTCTCTCTCCCTCACTGTCTCCCTCTCGTTCTTTTCTCCTGTCCCTAACTGAAAATCGTTCACTCTCTCTATATACAACCTTGTACGTCCTCATTATTTTAACGTGTGGTCGGGCATACTGTTCTAGAAAAGGGAGCTTATCTTCTTGGTCGCATACTTATCTAGTGTCGTGGCGTGATACGTCATATTTACTAGAGTTACCGTCCTTGGCCAATGGTGAACTAATGGGAGGTAATTTGATTAGTTTCGGTCTTGCTCTGTCTCAGCGGAGGCGCTTGGAAGTCTCTGCTGTGACGTAGAAAGCTAAAGGGAGGTAAGTTAAAAGACGATAAAGTGTTAAGTATGTATAATTGAACGCAAAAATCTGACGAAAGGATGAGTCGAGTGGAAGCCGTAAATTATGTTCTAACGAATCGTTTAATTTAAGAAATCTTGAAATAGGCAAATTTTACACATTTACACATTTATGGCCAAGGAGAGAGAAAGAGAGATAAATGGATAGATAGATAGATAAATATATAAATAGATAGTTGTTGTTGTTGTTGTTGTTGTTGTTGTTTATGTGTAGGCTATATTGTGGACGGGCCCCAAGACGGACGTCTGACAATTTAATGTTCTGCCACACACGAGACAGGGCGGGGATACCATGACTCCTGTCTCAGCCGGTCACAATAAATAGATAGATGGAAAGATATAAAGATATATAGAGCAGTTTCGAATCCCCATCAAGCTGTGTTTTTCTTTTTTCTTATTGACTGGACATTCTCAGTATCTTGTGGCAAGCATACACAGGAAATCTAGTATCCCCGCTCCGTCTTTATGTGGAAGATCATTGCTTTGCCATACATCTCTATTGAGACCCATTCAAGTAATAGCTTTGGGTATAAGTACAAGGTTAACGCAGAATTAGACGCTTGACATCCCACGCACCGTGATGATATAGTCGAGCGTCAAAGCACCTCGTTCTATTGTACATACAGGTATTTTAGTATCCCTCGTTACCCACGGCGGACGTCAGAGAACCAACAAACAAAGGCACCCACTGTCTCCCACAAACGGTCATCTGAGTAGCCACCTTAATGGAGACACCGGACTTCTCAGCGCTCTGGACTCACAAGGAGGAGGTCCGTGGTTCCATTCTCGGTAACTGGCTCCATCGATATCTGTATAGAATAATTTTTCAGGTAGCCATTAACAAAACGCCGCTTTGAAATGTCTTTTGAATTTCACTAGCGAGAAATACGGTGTTCACCATGGACTTGTATATCAGCAGGACAAAGTCTCAGGCCAAATCGCTCAGCTTTCTTTCAAACCTTTGTTAAAGTCGGCTGTCCACAAGATTAAAATTAGGGTTGAATTGAATCCGACAATTTAGGCTGACGTTCATGTTGGTTTAGAAGCCAAGGTAACCGTCAACATGATTGTACCATCACCATCATCATCATCATCATCATCATCATCATCATCATCATCATCATCATCATCATCATCATCATCATCCTCATCATCATCATCATCATCATCATCATCATCCTCATCATCATCATCATCATCATCATCATCATCTTCATCATCATCATCATCATCATCTTCATCATCATCATCATCATCATCATCATCATCATCATCATCATCATCATCATCATCATCATCATCAACAACAACATCATCATCATCATCAACAACATCATAAAAGATGCCAGTTGACGTTGGTTACTACGGCCATCCACATCTCTCTGTCCTCGTATTTCACAATCATGTAATTGCCTCCAAGACTCATCATCCTAGTCCGTTTCACATCTTTTCTATAAATGTCGCTGTCTTTCCATTCATCTCTCCGGCTGTAATAGAATGTCATTCAACCATGTCCGCGTGAGACTCGCCCATTTTGCTTGTTGTGTTATGGTATGGTTCTACTAAGAAGTTTTGCTTATCTTTTGTCACAAATTTATCACGAAGTAATAGCCTACATTTTACTCACTCAGTAATTAACACTGGGGAATAGAATCATGCCCCCACTTCTTTATTCTGGGTTGGATTTTTTCTGTTTGACTGCGTCTTTTCTTTAACAGAAGAAAGGGAATGGATCGAGGCAAGATTGTTTCTGTGTCACTTTCCTTGCATTTCTATAAAATAGACTCACATTAAATAAAGTACATTGCTTCCACGCTCATTGTTCTAGCAGAACAAAGGAAAAGAACACAAAGAGAGATCGGGCGCCGCAGTAGTTAATGCTCATGCAGGTCGTGGAATCGATGGTATGTTTATCAATTAACCATGTAAAAATGTCCGGTCGAAATTTTATTACTTGTCAAAGTTCATTCTTTGACAATAATTGCCTCTTAGTTTATCTCTCTCTCTTTTTCTTTCTCTCTTTGTCTCTCTCGATCTATCTCTCTCTACCAACCTCTATCTTCCTCACTCCCGCTCTCTCTCCTCCCTCTGTCTTTCTTTCTTTTTTTCATTTTTTCTATCTTTATTGTAAACACTTTCCCCTCCTTCAGTTTCTTTCTTTCACTGTTTCTCTATCTCTGTCTCTCTCTGTCTCTGTCTCTCTCTCTCTCTCTCTCTCTCTCTCTCTCTCTCTCTCTCTCTCTGTTGCTAATTGTAGCTATCTAGTTGCTTTCAGTTTACCCCCATTTATTCTTTTACTTTCTCGTTGACTATCATGCTCTTTTGTTGATGTTTGTTTTTAATTCTGAGATAATATAAATTTATTCTCCAAGTGCGTACCTTGGACACGGAATATTGGTTAAGTATCAAGCATCAGATATGCCAGATGGATGTGTTTCTTCCGCATTTAAAGGGCTTCTTGATACAAGTGTATCAATCAGCTCAAACTAATTTCTAATGCTCTGTAATAGTTTTTTTTTTTTAGTTTTTATTTGTAATTGATTTGTTGCGCTCTAACTGATCATAGGATTTTGATACTAAAAGAAAAATAAGAAAAAATTATGGATCAAACCACTCCAGGTTGTAGTCTTTTTGTCTTTAATGTCAGATTTCCGCAATGACATTGCAATGATATGGAGGAACTTGTTGAGATCGAAACTTGGACTTTCTTGAGAGCGCTATTGACCGGGACTATTTAGAATTATTTCAGTTTGCTTGCCAGGTTTGACCTATTTTATTATGACGATTTTACACACTTCAAAAATGTTTTAAAAATTGCTTAGAAATATGATAAGAGTACTTTTAATCTTACAAATTTATTTCTTTAAATGTACTTATTATCTACCATTAGCAAATTTCTGCTACAATATTTATCAAATGGTAAAATGTGAAGATACTCTTTGTGGGAAAAACTTTAAGAATCTAAACATTTAAATGAAAATGAATAGTATGTCGACTTCCTAGAATTCACGTTACTGTTCAATACATTTTTTTCATTTGCAAACAAAAAGAAGCATTCACAATTTGTTGTTTTAATCATATAGCTTCGATTTGGATTAATGTTTCATCAAGGATGTTAATGTTAGACGCTAGTAACTTCCCCTGAATATATTGACAATTACCTCCCTTTCGAGTATTCAATGATGTTCCGTAGAAGTTGGAAGCAAGACGCCCCTCTTTTCTCTGAACCTGAGAGGCTCTCTCCTAGTTTAAAAGTCTCCTAGGTTACCAAGGATGTTCTTTTATTCCGACTAGTACTCAAGACTGACGTCGGACAATTGTTACGCACTGCCAAATAGAGGCACAGCTGAGGGTGATGTTGATGCAAAGTTGGTTTAACGTCCAACGTCAGCACTATTTTTTAAGCTATATTATTGACGGGCCTCAAGATTGACTTCTCAGGGCGGGGAGACCTGGACGCCACTAGTCACATTATACTGACACTGGCTCAACCAGTTACAAAGAACGGAATTGAACAAATAAATCTTTGAGCAATCGTGTGATTCGAACCGCGGACCTCCCAATCTGGAGACCAATGCTCTACCACTTGAGCCAGTACGGCCAATCCCCCACTCTTTTCCGTTTCAGCTGGTTACATCATACTAACACCGTCTCAACCTGTAGCCTGCATATAAATTTTCCCCCATCTTGGGATCAAACCAAGAACCTGCCGAATAGAATCCCAACGTTCTACCACTTGAACCAGCTCGCCGCTGCCATTAGCGTCTCGCTTTCTGTGTCATATCTGATGTTCTTAGGTCCGAAGTTTGACGAGCGGTTAAAGGAAGATCGTCTATCACAACCAAGATCGTAAAGTTATTATAAATCTTTCGAGGACTTTCCGTTAAATAGACTACTATATTCTGTCGTCTTAAACCTTTAAGAGCAATATGCACCCATTTACGAGTTTCTCGCGTGATAGAAAAGGGAGGAATAAGGGATAAATGAAGGCTCACCACCAGTGGTAGTTTGTTGATAAAGGAGAAATAAAGGATGAATGAAGGCTCACTACCAGTGGTAGTTTGTTGGGAGGAAAAGGGATGAATGAAGGCTCACAACCAGTGGTAGTTTGTTGGGAGGAATAAGGGATGAATGAAGGCTCACCACCAGTGGTAGTTTGTTGGGAGGAATAAGGGATGAATGAAGGCTCACCACCAGTGGTAGTTTGTTGGGAGGAATAAGGGATGAATGAAGGCTCACTACCAGTGGTAGTTTGTTGGGAGGAATAAAGGATGAATAAAGGCTCACAACGAGTGGTAGTTTGTTGGGAGGAATAAAGGATGAATAAAGGCTCACAACGAGTGGCAGTTTGTGGGGAGGAATAAGGGATGAATGAAGGCCCACTACGAGTGGCAGTTTGTGGGGAGGAATAAGGGATGAATGAAGGCCCACTACGAGTGGCAGTTTGTGGGGAGGAATAAGGGATGAATGAAGGCCCACTACGAGTACCAGTTTGGCAGTGATAGGGAGGAATAAGGGATGAATGAAGGCCCACTACGAGTGGAAGTTTGTTGGCATTCCGCAGTGCCCAGTTGGGAGGTCCTAAGCCATTGAGGTAGCCGCGAGCTGAACCAGTAGTTCTTTCACAGCGAGGCAGTCAACTGGTTTAGATGTTTAATTGGTAAAGAAACCAGTAATGATTGGGTTTTTTTAAATGACAATGTTTTTCTTTTTGATTTGTTTTTCTTTTCTGGCCTAGCTGTAAAAACACGGGCTGGGGATTATGGCATAGCAAAAAAGACATTTAATGAGGAATATTATCGTTCTTTAACACAGTTCTCTCCCTTATTAACACTGCTAAAACATCCTGATATTTTATAACTAATTTCTTTCTCTGGGTTGTAGCTGAACGCCTACAGTCCCTTTAGGGAGAAAATAAATATTAGGAACCTTTGTTGGATAAATAGAGTCCCTTGATACGTGTACTTTTGGACGAACTAAATCAAAAAACTAAAACTACCCCAAAAAGTTGCTAACAAACTCTGAGAAAACAAAGTAAATAATTATTTTCCTCAAGAAATAATTATTTTGAAAAAGGATTTTTCTAGAGGCTATTTCAGCTTCGCTTTTCAAGACTATATCAACACCTTCAGGAGACACGCTGACTTCAATGATAGACCGCTGGGTTATTTTTATTTCCGAGAGATACCAGTGCGATAGCTCACAAAAGCTCAAAGTTGTTTGTCGGATTTGGTCCCTACTAGTTGGGTTGGTATTAGAAAAATATGACTTACAAATGTCTCTGTTTGGCAGAAACATTTTCAGATTTTAGTCCTGGGCTGCGTCCAACATTAACCACAGTAAAGCCTAGTTATAGTAGATGCTGGCTTTGGACATTGATAAACCAACCAACTAAATAAGACCTTCAATGTGCGAGCAAATTTCGTTGATAGTAATAATAAAGTTGCTATAAAGTAAGAGCCCAACTAAGGGAACTTTTATGTACTAACAACCTTTTTCAGTTAGAAGTCAACAGTAGGCTAAAGCCTAGTTCTAGACTTTAGACATTGATAAACCACCCAACCAAAGAAAACCTTCAATTTATGCGCAAGTTTCGTGGGTAGTACTAATAATGTTGCTATAAAGTAAGAGCCTAACCTTCTTGAGTTAGAAGTCCACAGTAGGCTAAAGCCTAGTTCTAGACTTTAGACATTGATAAACCAACCAACCAAAGAAGACCTTAATTTTGTGCATAAATTTCGTGTGATAAAGTTGCTATAAAGTAAGAGCCCAACTAAGGGAACTTTTATGTACTAACAACCTTTTTCAGTTAGAAATCCACAGTAAAACCTAGTTCTAGACTTTAGACATTGATAAACCAACCAAACCAAAGAAGACCTTCGATTTGTGCACAAAATTTAATTTCGTGGGTAGTAATAATGAAGTTACTATAAAGAAAGAGCCTAACTAAGGACACTTTTGTGTACTAAAACCTTCTTCAGTTAGAAGTCCAAACTTATAGCACTAATAATTACTACACTATGCGCCGTAAGTACAACAACGTCGCGGTAGCTTACGACTCGCCGTAAACCTTCTTATTCTCATATTGTTACTACGCATCGTAAGCTACCATGACATTGTGGCGTTAAGTTTTCGTTAACTTTACTAGATTAAATATTAATTCATTTTGGCTTACATAAGAGTTTCTGGCAACATGTAAACATCTGGTATGTTTTGGTCAGATAAATAAAATGGCTTCCTAAATACATGGCTGCACTCATATTCTCTTCAAATCATTATTACTCGATTTACACGAACTAAAACACTGTACTTACTATCATATACCCGGTACATTTAATGTTTGGTAGTGATATCACTTGTCAAAACTCCACCCAATCAATGTTTTCCTTTCACAGCGTGCAAAGTGATTTCCTAACGAATGTTTACACCGATGCGATAACAAATTAGTTTTAAACTGAGCAATCATTGCGGTCCCTGTCAGGTTGTCTTGCTCCGCACTGCTCTGATCATCTTCAAGTATAGTGTGGCCGTCTCATACACGAATCCCTAATTATTTACATCTCCCTCTTTCGTTACAGAGAGAGAGAGAGAGAGAGAATGGCAGTGAAAGAGGAAGACAGATAAAGAGAGAGCGAGAGAGCGCGAGGAAGGGAAAATAAAATAAAAAGAGAGAGAGAGAGAGAAAGAGAGAGAGAGAGAGAGAGAGAGAGAGAGAGAGAGAGAGAGAGAGAGAGAGAGAGAGAGAGAGAGAGAGAGAAAGAAAGAGAGAGAAAGAGAGAGAGAGAGAGAGAGAGAGAGAGAGAGAGAGAGAGAGAGAGAGAGGAAGAGAGAGAGAGAGACAGAGAGAGAGAGAGAAGAGAGAGAGAGAGAGAGAGAGAAACAAAGAGAGAGAGATATATATATATATATATAAAACGACAGATAAAGGGAGAGAGAATGGCAGTGAAAGAGGGAGACAGATAAAGAGAGAGCGAGGTAGCGGGAGGAAGGGAGAGATAAATAAAAGGAAAAAGATAAAGAGAGGGAAATAGAATGGCAGAGGACGAGGGGACAGATAAAGAGAGATAGCGTAAGGGAGGGAGATATATAAAACGAAAATAACAGATCGAGACAGCGATAGACAGACATGGAGAATTAGAGAAAGAAAGAGACATAGAGTGGCAGAAAGTGAAGGAGAGAGAGAGGAGAGAAAGAGAGAGAAACAAAGAGAGGGAAATAGAGACCAAGAGAGACTGATATAGAAACACAAAGAGAAACAGAGATAGATCTACAGGCAAAGAGGCGTCGCACATCATGTGAGCGAAAACAAGCTGTAGAATCTGTTTTGTTCGCCAGAGTTACCCATGTTTTTAAGGCTCACAGTAACCTCCCTTGGCGAGCAGTTTTAACATCCTGTGCCAATGGCGGGAACACGTCGGATAAACAACATCAGTTAGTTCCGGTGCGGACGAGAAATCGGTAATTTCCGTTCGTTTCGTTAGCCCCAGACACACCATAAAAAGCGAGGTTTGTGCCGCACGGAGAGTGAGGGCAATAAGTGAGTTAGGTATAGGGAAGGCGACTGGGGGGAAGACGTAGAAGTAGATGGAAAGATAGATAGATAGATAGATAGATAGATAGATAGATAGATAGATAGATAGATAGATAGATAAATAGATAGATGGATAGATAGATAGATAGATAGATAGATATAGATAGATAGATAGATAGATAGATAGATAGATAGATGGCGGGAACACGTCGGATAAACAACATCAGTTAGTTCCGGTGCGGACGAGAAATCGGTAATTTCCGTTCGTTTCGTTAGCCCCAGACACTCCATAAAAAGCGAGGATTGTGCCGCACGGAGAGTCAGCGCAATAAGTGAGATAGGGAAGGCGACTGGGGGGAAAGACATGTAGATGGAAAGATAGATAGATAGATAGATAGATAGATAGATAGATAGATAGATAGATAGATAGATAGATAGATAGATAGATAGATAGATAGATAGATAGATAGATAGATAGATAGATATGATAGATAGATGGGTAGATATGTAGGTAAAAGGATAGATAAAGATATAGATTTAAAACATATATATCCGAGTGATAAGTGCGATAACCATTGTCATTTTTTTTTTCATTGTTGTTTTCACCGTGAAAGTTTGAGCTTATGTTATAGAGGAGCTTTTCGAAACAGATGATGTTTGTTTAAGACTTTTCTTTTAAGAATATTGAGCTCTGCCTTAGTTTTACGTCTTTTAGGGTCCCTAGGAGGGTCCCGTACCGACAGTTCGGGGATACCACTATCCCTGTCTCAGGCGGATACCTTTTATTGACACCCACCCAGCCAGTAAAGGATGTCACCGTATAGGTCCCGGGAACCTTGGAGACTTTAAACTAGGAGAGAGGGAGATAATTCTCTCCCTTAGAACAGTAGAGAACGAAATCCGCCAAATAATTTTTTACTAATAAATCGAGGGTTGGAACTGGGTGTCTCCCAATTGTGAGCCCAACGCTGTACCATTGGGGTCACTTGACCCATTCTGTATGATTTAGTTCTTTGTGTAATCTTTAATCGAGTCAACCACGAGCAATTACTTAGTAGGTTGGGGCTAAGCTATGTTTCTAAAAGACTCAGAACAATAGTTTTCTTTATCGTGCGTCTTGCTTAACCATAAATATACACAATAGTTCTGTCTGTCCTTCTTTATTGATTTGATGGAAACACCTTGAAAGAAATTGTAATACATTTGTAAATGTCAAGCAGAAACTATTATGACGCTAAAAAACTTAACCCCCCTCCCCCCTCACCACCCTTTCTTTCCCGCGCTCTTTATTATGCATCTTTTATCTTTTGTACCGATTCATGTACCAGAACAACGAAAATCTTGGAAAGTCTTTGGACCGAGTCAATCAAGTGATAAAAATGTTATTTGGTTGAAAAGTTGACAAAAATCTGCCTTTGTAGGGACTACAATACTTCCTGCTGGACTCAGAAGTCTTACGTTCTCCCAATAATGCGTTTTCTTGCTCTTACAAATATTAATAGATTACAAATCACATACCTAAAGTATTTGCACTTTGGCGTTTCAAATAACAATATTCACAAATAATTGTGTTGGGATGCAATTCATATAATTATATAGTAAAAAAAAACATCCGAGTATTCTGAAAGGTGTTACCATTTTAGAGAAAAGTATGAATGGGAAGACATTTTTAACCTTTAAGTATTATTTATCTGCTCTGGTGAGTTAACAAAATGGAGTCTAGAAATGTCTACAAAGTTTGAATCCCTTGAGATAGATAAAGAGAGAGAGAGAGAGAGAGAGAGAGAGAGAGAGAGAGAGAGAGAGAGAGAGCATTATGGTATAGAGACGGAGATAATAGGAAAGAGATAGATATAAATAAACATATCTCTCTCTCTCTCTCTCTCTCTCTCTCTCTCTTTATAAGTGTTTCCTAAATAACATATACCCGGAAACACTTTTTATCTTTGCAAGGCCTTCAGAGCAAACATAAGGGACACAGAAAGCTTTAAGTCGATTGGAGCAGTAATTTTGATGCCAGACAAAACACAAACACGAGGCAATATTTTATATAGATTTTAGTATACGGAAAGATACTAGTGTCTAGATTTATAGAAAACTCTAACCCTTGAGAAAAAGCGAGCGTGATGTAAAAAATGTCGTGTATATAAAAATCCATCAAAACGGAAATGGAGAGGAGCGGAGTAAAGCAAGTTAAATTTCCACTATCCGCCATCAGGGAGGGAGGTTGTTGTTTTTGTTTGTTTTTTTTGTTTTTTTTTTTTTTTTGGGGGGGGGGGGGAGGGGTAGGGGGGAGTATCAATAAAAATGTCTATCACAGGATTGGATCAACTTTACATTGGAGAAACTTTGAATCGGAAAAACTTAACAACGGATTAAGTATGGGGGGTCTTGCCGGGGTGTCTCCGGTTACGGTCATTAAACTTTGTGTCTAAGTAGGGAAGAACAGAGAGATAAATATACATTGAGAGTGATAGAAACAGATACAACGAGGCAGAGAGAGAGATAGAGAGGGTGAAAGGGAGAGAGAGATAGAGAGAGAGAGAGAGATAGATAGATAGATAGAGAGAGAGTGTGTAGTGGAGGGAGGAACAGAGAGATAGACATACATTGAGAAACAGATACAACGAGGCAGAGAGGGAGAGATAGATAGAGAGGATGAAAAGGAGAGAGAGAGGGATTGAAGAAAGATGAAAACCGACGGAGACTGAGGAGGGGGACTCTCTACTTGCAGAAACGAATGGAAAAGCTCTAAGGAGAAAAATAGAAAGACATTCTCTAGAAAGAGGGATAGAAAGAGGGGGAAGAAAGCGGTGAATAAGAGGATATGGGGCTATAAACAGATTATTACAAGGAGCACGTACACAGAGACATAGAGACACATTGGGAATTAACGAAGCTACAAAGATATAGACCTGCGAACAGAGAAAAGATTATTTTGGATAACAACAACATAACAGCAGCAGCAGCAGCAGCAGCAGCAACATCATCAAATTCGTCTTGTACGACCGGAAGAGAGAAATCTCCTGATGTGATAGACTTCCGGACAGCATCAGTGTCTGGAACGCACAGAGCGAAGTTTCGGCACTGTCTGTATCAACCGGATGTGTAGTGAAATCAGCAAACTACAATGGCAAGGATCTACTGTCACGGATTTCTTCCCCGAGCTGGCGTTAGTTTATAAGGGAGCGTAGTGGTCCATCGGTAGACATTGCGGTTTATGGGCTGGTCGAATGAGGGCCAAGTTTTATCCCAGAAAGTGCAATTTTTTTAAAACCTTTTTTTTACTGGTGGGTATTGTCTACAACTCTTGCTCTAAATAATTTCATTCCGAAATAAAAGATAGATCAAATAGTGCTTTACGCATTCGCGTCAGTTATAAAAACTCTCCACATGTTTCTGTCACTTGTGCCGTTGTTGTTCTGCCCCCCGACCCATTCTGCGGTGTTGTATAGAACTTTACTCCACTACATTTCCAGGGCTCTCTTATCTTCGATCAAACCCGTAGTCACTAATTTTTCCAACGCCAATCCTTTTTATGATGTTTCCAAAAAAAATTTGCTAGTTTTACTTTTTTACTTTTATCAATATTGTCTTTCCGGTGCCTGCCTTTGAAAAAATCTCTGGTTAGATTTTCTTTGTGCCTAAACTATTCTCGTCATACCTCTTAGAAAGAAAATCTTGGAAAAATTAAGCCCATTTCAATACGTGCCTCTTATTTGGTTTTTATCATATTTTCAATTGTACAGTCGTTTATTTATTGTTACTTGATTGATCGACTGTGTGATTTAACTGTCTAAGGTATCAACTAAAAAAGTTGATTGATTGTAACTTTCGTATAATCACCAACTTGAACTTTAAAATAATAGATTGAGAAAAAGAAATATATACATCAATTGCTTTGTTACAGCCGAACTTTCAAATTTACCATGATTTAAGATTACACCACATTTTCGATAACCCCTCCGTCTGTATGTGGTATTTCAAGATTTTCTATAAAATAGAACTTAGTTTATATATCCCCAGTAAGAAACTACAGCGCCAGGCAAACTAGAGGTTTAGGTCTAAGACTCAAGGCTTGGAGCTTTTAGCAAATGAGAAAAAGTAGAAGTTGTTTCAAAACGTGGCTCTGTAGAATACTGGTCGATTATGGAAGTAGTCACGCCAGATCCACCGACGACTCTGTTTGTTTTCTAAAAGCTGCTAGGATAATTTCACGCTGTATCGAAATTTGCTGAAAATCCAGAGCTATAAGGACGTCTGGCGCAGGAAGAAAGAAAGAAAGAAAGAAAGAAAGAAAGAAAGAAAGAAAGAAAGAAAGAAAGAAGAAATGAAAGTCTCCATAATTTCGGCAGAGTCCAACCTTTCCTTTCCACCATCCCGGGAGAGTTCCGCTGTTTGACATGGAAATGATTACCCAAACAAAGGGCGGTAACAATTTGGGGGTCGCATCGTTCAGCTCCGTCTGCAGTTAGTGACAGATCCAAGGGGACTTAACTCTGTGTTCCTTGTCTCATCTCCAAACAGGCGGGGGAAATTGGGGAGATTATAGAGCCTTTCCCAACGATCTTTTCCTTCCAAGAAATTTGTTTTCTGGTCCTTATTTTGCTTTTAGTTTAATAAATTGGTTTTGAAACAAAGTATCTGATATAGAAATGAGTAGAGAACAGATACTAGTCGATGAAGGTTCAATTGCAGATAAGTTTGTTATATTGTTTATGTTTTAAAGTCAATTTCTATAGCACAGGCCACAATACCTTTCTCTGACTCTTTTTATCTCCCTTACCCCCCCCCCCCCCTTTACCTTCTTTTTCTCTTCTCTTTTTTCAGTCTCATTCACTCTCGCATTCTCCGATGACTTTTGTCGATATACAGTTCGATTTTTGTCTCAGAAATCTAGCTGCCAGCCACTCTTTATAGGATTATTAGTAAAAATCAATTAAAATTTGGTACCAATGTCTCTTAAATAGTCATTTATGGATATTGAAAAGTAAGCTGAGATTTAAACCCTAGACGTTCTGCTCGTCTGTCTAGAGCGCTATCGACTGGGCTCTCTGCCAACCTTAATATTTTCCGATGGTTTTCATTTTCTCCTTTCCCGCTATCTTCCACCCATTTAATCATCTTATAATGTAGAATTAGATAATTAGATATCTATGTTAAATGGTAGTAAATTATACTATACATTCTCAATATTGCTTTTGCAGTGGGCCCTCTTACTTTTGTACCTCACTGAAGTTGGCCTTGGACCTACTGCTCATTTCTTTTCTTCTCAGCACCACCCGAAACCTGATATCTTTATTCACTTGAACACCTTTGTCTTTGTTTTTGTGCCAGATCTGTTACAGTTATCGGCGATCGTGACCTTGCGTTTCCTTCCGTTTTCCTTTACCTGGATGAAAATATTGAGCGGGGGTTTCTTTTCACCTTCATACGTTATATTAGAGTATCTCTATCCTGCGGTGGCTAATTATACATTACCGGGAGCGCTCTTTCTGCACTATGGACCAGCGTACTACAATGCCTCACCCAAGTATGTAATAAAACCAATACAGTACTGCTATTGGGAATCGATTCTTTTTTTTTCTGTTTCTTCCGACTCGTTTCGTGTTTAATGGATATTCAACCCCGACAGGGTGCTCACCCAACAAGGAATAAAAACAGGATTGTGCCCGAAGGCAAGTTTTATTACAAGAAACGGAACAATGTTAGGGCTAGAATCATTGGCTGAAATGGAGTTAGTGCTGTAAGATCGCGAAGGGTTAACTCGCTGGCTGGTCATTACCGAAGCAGCTGTAAAATTTGATGTAGACTCTAGTTCCTCTAGGGTATCGTTAGAATGGGAGCTAGGACGATGGGGGTAATGAAGTTGTTGAGTTGTTGTTGAGTTGGTTTAACGTCCAACATCAGCACTAGAAAGGCTATATCGGGGACGGGCCCCAAGACTAAGTCTGACAATTTTATGTGCTGCCACACACGAGACAGAACGGGGATGCCATGACTCCTGTCTCAGTTGGTCACATTATACTGACACCGACCCAACCAGTAGGGAGCGCAATCGCCAGGGCTCGAACCGGGACCTTTTGCGTCGGAAGCCGTTGTTCTACCCCAGGACCACCGCGCGCCCCGGGGGTAAGGAAGGAATGAGGGGTGGGAGAAAGAAGGAGAGAGAGACGGATATAAAGAGACATATACATATAATTAGATAAGTATGTAAATATCTTTATATCGCCATATTGGCAGTGTGGCCATCTCTTGTGACACATTGGTTTCGAGTAGCTTGAGGCACTTTCTTCAGACGTCTGGCGCGTTGTAATATATTAACGACACTTTTGTAGCACTGTAGTTTCGTTTCGCTCCTTACACTTTTGCAGTTGGTATTTTTCTCGGTGCAGACAAGATCAGTACAGCTCTCTTCTATTACTGAGCCTTGGTTTTAGTTTAAAAGGATGTTGAATCTTTTCGAAATGCAAATGTTGCAACTCTTGCTTGCCGGGAAGAAGGGCTCTGTTCTTTCAATGATTTCCCATGAAAGTTTATAGTCAATATTTTTCTCCTTCAGGGTGTCATGCTGGTTTTTTTATATTTTAATCTGAAGCTTGAGAATGTGCTGATTGATTTTCGTTTTAAATTTATTCGCTGTAGTGCATGTATAGGTGTCTTTTGATTATTTCTGTTTGACGGTAGCCCTGTATACAACTCCTTTCAAGAGGCACTGGCCTTCGAGCGTGCATGCTATTTTGTCCCGACACTTACATGTTTTTTTTTCTTCTTTTTATGTTATAATTTTTTTCAGACGTAAGGAGTGCATTACTGTGGCCATTTATAATTTGTTTTATGTCTGTCAAGTACCTATGTATCTATCTATTTCTCTATCTATCTATCTATCTATCTATCTATCTATCTATCTATCTATCTATCTATCTATCTATCTATCTATCTATCTATCTATCTATCTATATCTATCTATCTATCTATCTATCTATCCATCTATCTATCTATCTTGCTATTTTGCTCTGCACCGAGAGGACGAAACCTACACTCCAGAGTCCCTATGATCTTCACTCTCTAAGACAACAAAACGCCTAGTCAGGAACCATCCACAAAAACTTAAGGAAGACAACAAAACGCCTAGTCAGGAACCATCCACAAAAACTTAAGGAACGGGTCGAAAGTGACACGAACCAAATATAGTAAGTCTCAACACCTTTTAGCAAACCGAGTCGGACGTCCGCCTCCTACTTTCACACGTCTTGGTCCTCAAGTCTTCACAAGGGAGACTAATCGCTTGATCCATTGCCCAACCAGTCGACTTCCGCTTGGCTCAGAAGGATTTCGGCGGCTAACCATTAGAGAATTTCCCAGCATGCAAGCATGCGACCCTAGAATCCTTTCCTAAGTCGTGGCGATCGTGGAAAAAAATTTTTTTTTTCCGTCTTCGTTTATTTTTGACTTTACCAGTCTTTTTTTTTGTTGTAATGCTGCTTTTTTATAGGTAGCTGGGCAGACATTTATATTTCTCGAAACAAAATATGGGGGAAGGGGGGAAGGGAGACAGAGTGAGAAAGGGGAGAGAGAGAGAGAGAGAGAGAGAGAGAGAGAGAGAGAGAGAGAGAAAGAAGAGAGAGAGAGAGAGAGAGAGAGAGGAGAGAGAGTGAGAGAAAGAGAGAGCGGGGGATTGAGAAAGAGAGAGAAAGCAAAAGAGAGAGTCAGACAAAGACGTAGACAGGCAGATCGGTACAAATCAGTTCGTAAACAAAAAACTTGATAGGTTTATTTTTAGTAACAAAAACGCACGTTTTTAGAAAAAACGGATTTGAAGTTTCTGGAACATTAAAGCAGGCCGAAAATTCGTTTTTACAATCAACCAATCCCTGGCTACTAAGCACGGCCCTCTCCTTCTGCCATTCGCTCCTTTCCGATTTTCTCCATAGCCTAAGCTTGCATCACTCTCCAGTTTTTCTCCTCTTGGAACTCCATGGTGCTCTTTAGTGCGTTGGCATCAATGGCTCCTTACTCGCCTCTATGACTACATAGTTTATTGTATGTTACAGTTAGGAAGTACAATAAAGTGTAATTATTCTGCATTAAAACATGAGAGAGAGGGAGAGCAAGGACGAGAGAGGGCAGGGGGTGAGAGGGAGTTAAATAGAAGGAAAGTGTTTTTTTTTTTTTTTTTTTTTTTTTTTTTTTTTTTTTTTTTTTTGGGGGGGGGGGGGGGGGGGTACCTGCCACACACTAGACAGCGTGGGGATTCTCGTGGCTCAGCTGGTCATACTATATTGACACCGATCAAACCAGTAGGGGATGAACTCGAACAAATACATTTTTGTTTAGACCGACCAAGGTTTTGAGCTGGGGATTTCCAGATTGTAAGACCAACGCTCTACCATTTGAGCCAGCTCTGCCCCATAACCGTGGAAAACATAGAACGTGCTTTGATTATTGTAAGGATATGTATTTTCATGAAAACATTTACGCTTGATCCATTGCCCAACCAGTCGACTTCCGCATGGCTCAGAAGGATTTCGGGGGCTAACCATTAGAGAAGTTCCCAGCATGCAAGCATGCGACACTTAAACCCTTTCCTAAGTCACGGCGATTGTGGAAGAAAAATTTTGTTCCCTCTTGGTTTATTTTTGGCTTTACCATTCTTTTCTTATTTTTTGTTTTTGTATTGCTGCTTTTTTTATAGGTAGCTGTGCAGACATTTTTCGAAACAAAATATGGGGGAAGGGGGGAAGGAAGACAGGGTGAGAAAGGGGAGAGAAAGAGAGAGAGAGAGAGAGAGAGAGAGAGAGAGAGAGAGAGAGAGAGAGAGAGAGAGTCAGTCAAAGACGTAGACAGGCACATCGGTACAAATCAGTCCGTAAAGAAAAAACGAGACAGGTTTATTTTTAGTAACAAAAACGCACGTTTTTAGAAAAACGGGTTTGAAGTTTCTGGAACATTAAAGCAGGCCGAAAATTCGTTTTTCCAATCAAACAATCCCTGGCTACTAAGCACGACCTACTCCTTCTGCCATTCTCTGCTTTCCGACTTTCTCCATAGCCTCAGCTCGTATTACTCTTCAGTTTCTCTCCTCTTGGAACTCCATGGTGCTCTTTAGTGCGATGGCATCTGTGGCTCCTTACCCGACTCTATGACTAACTAGTTTATTGCATGTTACAGTTAGGAAGTACAATAAAATGTAATTATTTTGCATTAAAACATGAAAGAGAGAGGGAGAGCAAGGACGAGAGAGAGACCAGGGGGTGAGAGGGAGTTAAATAGCAGGAAAGTGTTTTTTTGTGTTTTTTTCCTTGTTTTTTTTTGGGGGGGGGATGCTTGAAATGAAGGGCCCTAAGACTTATGTTTGACAATGTGATGTGCTGCCACACACTAGTCAGTGTGGGGATTCCATGACGTGTGTCTCAGCCGGTCACACTATACCAACACCGACCCAACCAGTGGGCACGAAATCGAACACATACATTTTTGTTTTGATCAACCAAGGTTTCGAGCTGGGGATTTCCAGATTGTGAGACCAACGCTCTACCATTTGAGCCAGATCTGTCCCATAACCGTGGAAAGCATAGATCGTCCTCTGATTTTTGTAAGGATATCTATTTTAATAAAAACTTGTTTGTATAGTCTCAACTCTTAATTCTTTTAGAGTAAGGAAATACACATTTATTTTAAATGGGTAGTAGGATTAGGAGCGTGCAGGCCTACATGGGCGTTATAGTTCCGGCCTTTTTGAAATTTTAAGGTGCTTAAAACGAACCTATGTTTTGATATAGATTCTTCACACTCTCTTTATTTATGTGAAATCTTCAAAAATGTACATTTTTTCGCGCAATCCTTGGTGGCTTTCACACTTTTGGCCCTAAGGAAGCGAATATGTTATTTGCAACCCTGCTATTCTAAAATTAAGATTTGATGGCAGCTAGAACTTTTTTTATTCTGCTGTTTGTGACATAAGTATTAAATTTGATAAGAAAGGTTCTATCTTCATAGCTATTTTAAACGGTCATTAAGTATCCCTCTAGGGTCTTGGTCTAACCTACAATTGTCAAATCTGGAGATATAACATTGTTGTTCTCATGTCACGTAATAATTTTATCGTCCCCTAGCGGCAGTTATCGATGTTACTATTGTGGGCATCTTTCCACCGGCAATAGTTTTGTGGGAAGTTTTTTTTTCTGAGGTAAAAATAATTTGACTGGAACTCACGGTATATTAGGGTACGTAAGCCCCGGACGATGTGCAATAGAACTGAAATTCTTCCATAAACTGAAGACTACACTTGTCTGGGGGCTATATGGTAATATGCCTACCAGAAGCTGTAACCTAGACTACATTAAAAAAGGGGGGAGGAGGGGGGACATGCCTAAGTCGTTCAGTACGCTGCTTGTTTTCGGGAGGTCGCTGATTGTCCAATTGAGAATCCTCAATTCATCCAGGTTTTGTCGGTGTCAGTATAACATGACCGACCAAGAGAGAAGTCCTGGTATCCCCTCTCTGTCTCAGTGAGGCTTGGGTTGGGTTGGGTTGATTTTAACGTCCAACAGCAGCACTATATAGGCTATATTGTGCAGTGAGTTAAATTATTTTCAGTCGTTAGTCTTGGGACTCCCAAGGTGAAACCTTTGGTTTCTACAATGTCTACAACACAAAGTAGATGTATGAAAAGATGAGAGTTGCCTTTTGCCCCCAGATAAGGAAGCTTGTACTCAACAACTGATAAATATGAAAAAGAATCAACAAAAGAAGAGAAGGGAAAAACATCATTGAAGTCTTTATGGTGCAGATAGGTCAGTAGATAGCAGTCTTAGGGCAGCAATACTATTAAGAGCTACCAGAAATAACAGATCTAGATGATGACCAACTCAGGGCGAACAATAATAGGCCGCTTTTGAAGCAGTACACAATGGAAAAGCTTCAGGTCAAGACAAAACCCTTGTAGAAACAAGTATAGTCTTTTTCCTTATCTCTAAAACTGTTGATCACTTGCTGAGGACATGGAAAGATGCTACAGGACATGAGAATTTAATGCCATCATTATCACATTATACTAGAGACTGTAACAACAATCGAGATGTATCTCTACTGAGTTTCTCTGGGAAAGCGCTCGCCAGAATCATCCGGAGGCATCGACAGAAATTGGCAGATCGTGTTCTACCAAAGAGCCAATGCGGTTTTCAATCAAAGTGCTTTACAGTGCAATTATTATGACAATTTCCCTACGTCCACTACACGAAAAAATGTCGTCAGCAACACAACAATTCTACTGCACCTCGCATTAGTGGTCAAGAGCATTCGAAGCAGTCAGCAGGTATGGAATGTAAATGACGCCTTAGAGGATTTGACCCCTACCCCTTTAAACACACACACACACACACAAACACACACACACACACCATTTCGTGTCCCAACATTCTATCAGCTCATGGTATTATTTTATGAAGATATAATAGCAACTGTTCAGTTCAACGGCTCAATATCAAGCAGCTTTGCCATCAGAAGTGGGGTCAAACAGGGATGTTTCTTAGCACTAACTTTACTCATTATCTACTTTGCAGTTCTTCACCCGGCAACGCCACTTTTCACTGGAGAACTTCCGGATCCCTGTTTGATCTATCAAGACTCAGAGCAAAGACCAAGATCAAGTCAACAACCATCAGAGATCTACTTTTTGCGGATGGTGCGGCACTTGTGACTCGCAATGATAATTGTAACCCTTCAGAAAATTATGGAGCAGCTTTCATGGTTCAAAAGATTTTCCTGAATAATTAGCGTTTTAAAAATGTCTTAAGGAATTACCGCCGAATCGAATATCACTTTAGACTAGTTAAATTATATTGAAATCTGTACCCACGTTCTACTATCTGGGATCCATGATCATACCACGCGTCTCTTTAGAAAAATGGGATCAACGTAAGAAAATGGAAAAGCAAGAACTTTACTAGGAAAGCTCTCAAAGAGAGCAGAGAACAGCAAGATGCTCACAACCAACATCATTATTACAATCTACAAAGTTTGCGTCCTGTGAGAACACATATCTATGGATCAAAAACGTGGACCACATAATTATGCTTTATACCTTTCACTTAAGATTTCTCCGAAAAGTTATTCGTATACCTTATGAAGACAAGAAAAGCACCACAGAGGTATTGTAAAAAGCAACGCTTCTAAACATAATTATCTTCGTATACAAAAGCCGCCTCAGAGGGCTCGGGCACTTAACATTGATGGGCAGAATCTGCACCAGGAGCTTTTCTTCAAACATTGGCAGGATCAGGCATGAGAGACGCTGCAAAATCATCTGCCAGCCCCGAAGGAGCCATACACATTTTTATCATTGTTCTTCTTCTTCTTCTTCTTCTTCTTCTTCTTCTTCTTCTTCTTCTTCTTCTTCTTCTTCTTCTTCTTCTTCTTCTTCTT